>JAQZBX010009841.1:0-45322 GCA_029593785.1 Cabassous unicinctus
AAAAAAAGATCATAAGAAGATCTTATGAGAAACTGTATGCCAACAAATTAGACAACCTAGATTAAATGGACAAATTCTCAGAAATCCACAAACAGCTTATATTGACTATACAGGAAACATAAGAACTTAACAAAACAATTGCATTTAAAGAGATTAAATCAGTCATCAAAAATCTCCCAACAAATTTCACGACCAGATGGCTTCACAGGTGAATTCTACTAAGCATTTCGAGAAGAATTAACACCAATCCTGTTTAAACTCTTTCAAAAAATTGAAGAGGAGGAAAAATTACCCAACACATTTATGAGACCAACATTATCCTAATACCAAAGCCAGATAAAGATACTTCAAGAAAAGAAAATTACAGACCAATCTCTCTAATGAACATAGATGCGAAGATTCTCAACAAAATACTTGCAAATAGAATCCAACAGCATATCAAAAGATTTATACACCACAAGCAAGTGGGATTTATTCCAGGTTTGCAAGGGTGGTTCAACAAAAGTAATCAAATAACATAATACACCACATTAAGAAACGGAAGGGAAAAAAACCCCACACATGATCATCTCAATTGGTGCAGAAAAGTCATTCAACAAAATCCAGCATTTTTTCTTGATAAAAACACCTTGAAATATAGGAATAGAAGAAAAACTCCTCAATATGAAAAACCTACAGTCAATATCATATTCAATGGGGGAGAGTTTGAAAACTTTCCCTCTAAGATTGGGAACAACACAAGGATGCCAACTGTCACCAATGTTATTCAATATTGTGCTTGAAGTTCTAGTTAGAGCAATTAAACAGGATAAAAAAGTAAAGGCATCCAAATAGGAAAAGAGGAACTAAAACTCTCTCTATTTGCAGATGACATGATCCTATATTTAGAAAATTCTGAAATGACTGTGACAAAACTACCTGAGCTAAAAAATGAGTTCAGCAAAGTGGCAGGTTACAACATCAACACACAAAATTCAATAATGTTTCTGTGCACTAGTATTAAACAATATGAGGAGGAAATCAGGGAAAAAATACATTTACAATAGCAACAAAAAGACTCAAATACCTAGGAATCAATTTAACCAAAGAAGTATAGGACCTATATGCAGAAAACTACCTAAACAAATGGAAAGACATTCTGTGTTCATGGATTGGAAGACTAAATATCATGAAAATGTTAATCCTACCCAAACTAATTTATAGATTCAATGAAATACCAATCAAAATTGCAATAGCCTCCCTCACAGAAACAGAAAGGCTTTTACCAAATTTATTTGGAAGGGAAAGTGTACCCAAATAGCCAAAAGCGTTTTAAAAAAGAAGAGTGATATGGGAAGAATTTCACTGCCTGACCTTGAAAATTGTTACAAAGCTACAGTGGTCAAAACAGCATGGTATTGGTATAAAGATCAACACATTGATCAGTAGAAAAGAATTGAGAGGCCAGAAATGAACCTTCACCTCTACAGCCAACTGGTTTTTGACAAATCTACCAAGTCCATGTTGACAGGACAAAACAGTCTCTTCAACAAATGGTGCTGGGAGAACTCTATATCCAAAAACAAAAGAATGAAAGAGTTCCCCTATCTCACCTCCTGTACAAGAATCAACTCAAAATGGATCAAAGACCTAAATATAAAAGCCAGGAACATAAAACTACTAGAATAAATGTAGGGAAACATTTTAAAGATCTTGTGGTAGTTGGTGGTTTCTTGGACCTTGTTCCCAAAGCACGAGTAAGAAAAGATAAAATAGATAAATGGGACCTTTTCAAAATTAAACTTTTGCACCTCAAAGGACTTCATCAAAAGAGTGAAAAGGTAGCTGACTCAATAGAAGAAAATATTTGGAAATCACATATCCGATAAGGGTTTAATAGCCATGATAAAAAGAAATGCTACAATGCAACAATAAAAAGACAAATGACTGGATTAAAAAAATGGGCAAAAGACTTGAATAGATATTTGTCCAAAGAAGAAATACAAACAGTGAAAAAACACATGAAAAAATGCTCAACATCACTAGCAATTAGGGAAATGCAAAGCAAAACTACAATGAGATATTTCACACCTATTAGAATGGCCACTATTAAAAAGACAGAGAACTAAAAGTGTTGGAGAGGATGTGGAGAGACAGGAACACTTATTCCCTGTTGGTAGAAATATAGAATGGTACAGCCACTGTGGAAGACTGTTGTAGCAGTTCCTAAAGAAGTTGACTATAGATTTGCTACGTGACCTGACAATACCACTACTGATTATATACCTGGAAGTACTGAGAGTAGCGACAGGAACATACATCTGCATACCAATGTTCATAGTGGTGTAATTCACAATTGCCAAAAAATGGAAACAACCCAGGCATCCATCAACTGATGCATGGAAAAAGAAACCGTGGTGTATACACACAATAGTGGTGTATACACAACAGCAAGAAGAAATGAAGTCGTGAAGCTTATGGCAACATGGATGAACCTGGAGGACATTATGTTGAGTGAAGCAAGTCAGACACAAAAGGACAAATACTGTACGAATACGCTACGATGAACAAAATATATTATATAAATTCATGGAGTTAATAACTTGAGTATGGGTCACTAGAAAATAGAATGAGGTCAGAGAATGGTGGGCTGAGGGTTAACTTGTGAGGATTTGGTAAAAATGTGTGTGTGTCAGTCTTTGGAATGAATAGAAAAGGTGAAAGCATAACACAATATTTTTAACTAGCAGTGCTGTTATATGGGTAAAACAGTGGTTGAATGGGAAAGTCTAAGGTCATGTGTATTACTAAAAGGAAAGCTAAAAAATGTAACACTGGGTTCTATAGCATAGTAAAACCTTGTGTAAAATATAAATATGGGTAAAATTGCATATATATGACTGTTTTTCTTTGAAATTGAACAAATGTATGTTAATGTTACAAGATGTTAATATCAGACAAAACAAACATTATACTAAGTGAAGGAAACCTGACACAAAGAATTACATATTGTATGATTCCATTTATGTAAAATGTAAATATACATCAATTTATAAAGATGAAATTAGTTCAGTGGTTATGTAGGGCTGGGGAAGGATAGAGGGATTGAGATGATTGCAAAGAGGTGTGGAGTTTGTCTTTTTGAGTAATGAAATTGATCTAAAATTTTTTGTGGTGATGAATGCACAATATTTTGATTATAGTAAAAGCCATTTATTATACACTTTGGGTAGTTTGTATGTGAATATATCTCAATAAAATTGCCTTTAAATTAAACAAACAAACAAACAAACAAACAAACAAACAAGAAGAGCCAGAAATAGCAACTATGTACAGCAGGGGAATAATAGAGAGATTGAGAGGTGATGAATCCTTTGATTGTTTTCTGTATTTTATTATTATTATTGTTGAAATAATAAAAATGCTCTAATAATGATTGAAGTGGTGAATGCACAACTATGTAATTATACCTAATACTATTGATTGTACACTTTGGATGGATTGTATGCTTTATTAATATATATCAATAAAATTGATTTGTTTGAAAAAGAAAAACAAAACAAAACAAAAAAGCTGTAAAACATGTGCAAGAACTCTATAAAAAATAGAGCATTGCTAACAAAAATTACAGCATACAAATAAATGGTGATCAGAGAGTGAACATTTTGATATTTCTAATATATCAATTCTCCCACATTAAACTGTAAATTCAATGCAATCCAATCAAACCCCAACTGTATGTGTGTGTATGTGCATTGAAACAGTTATTGCCATGAAAATACAAGGGCCAAGAATAGAAATGCAATATCATTAGAGAAGAACAAAGCTGGAATTCACTGCAAGATATTTCAACCTATTATAAAGCTATATAGTAAGTAAGAGAGTATGATATTGGCCAAAAAATAGACAAATATGTCAGTGGAGTATAATAGAATCCCAAAACAGATCCTTACATATATGATCACTGAATTATGACCAAAGTGACACTGCAGTGTTTTTTCAATAAATAGTTCTGGAGCATTTCAATATTCATATGGAAAATTATGAATCTTGATCTTTACATCATAACATACCAAAAGTAAATTCCATCCAGACTGTAGACCTATATGTATAAGGTAAAACAATAAAGCTCCTGATAATTAAATATAGGAGACTCTACTCATGACCTTAATGTAGGAAGAGATTTCTTAGACAAGACCCAAAAATACTACTACATATAAATAGGGGGAGGGGACCTGAAAAATTGGAGTGCTCTGAGAATAAGAATTGCTCTTAATCAAAGATACTGTTAAGAGTAAAAGTTCAAGTGTCAACAGAGAGGGAAGAAGTATTTGCATATAGAGAGACAGCAAAGGACCCACTGACAATATATAAAGATCTTCTACAAATCAATAAGAAAAAGGAAAACAATACAATAGAAAAAAATAATTAAAGACTTTATAAGAGTAACCAATTAGTTAATAAGTTCATGAAAAGGTGCTCACATTTCTGAGTCATAAGGGAAATATTAATTAAAATCTACAATAAGGTACTACTCTGCATCAATCAAAATGGCTAAAATGAAACAGTATCAACAACTAACTCTGTTGTTGATCATGAAGCACAATTGAAACATTCATACACTACTCATGGACATATACATTTGTAAAGGCATTTTGCAAAAATTTTTATTATCTGTTAAAGCTGAAAATATACTGTAATCATGTGCATAAATTCCATACCTACCCCTATAAACAACAGAAATGCTTATCTATGTGTGTTGAATGACATGAACAAAAATGTTCCCAGCAGCATTTTCAGTAATAGCCCAAAGCTTGAAAGAAACCCAAAGCCCATCAGCAAAAACAATTGATAGATAATTTGTGACATACTCTTATAACAGAATACTAGGTATCAGTGAGTATGAATAAGTTACTCACATCAATATGGAGTAAACTGTCAAAGATAACTATAAGAAAAATGAAAGGCAAACACAAATGGTACACTCTGCAATACATAAAAATTCCAGAAGCAGGCAAACAGAAACAGATAATGTACAATCAGTGATTGTTGAATCCTGGGCAGTTGCCTTAGGATTAAGTATTAGTGAAAAGACACTAATACTTTTTTGCTGTTTCTTGATCTTGGTGATGGTTACACGGGTATGTTCACATTTTCAAAATTAATCTGGGTGTATATTTAAGATTTGTTCACATTTTGTTGTTATTTCAAACAAACAGAACTAACTTCATATTTAGCCACGTATGTGCACATAACAGATCTGAGCAGATATCCAGTGCTTGACTCATGCCCAGTTGCCTTCCAAAGCATCAAGGAAGATGACCTGATTTTACCCAAATATTTTACTGGATTCATTCTAAACACTGTTCTTGGCACCTTTGATGTGGGAGATAGTATTCAGAAGAAAGAGAGGACAAAAATTCATGCTCAAGGAACTAATATTCTGATTGTGGTATGTAAAATATACTGCAAATTAATTAAATATTTGTTATATATTTTATTGCAAGCTGTGTAGAATATAGAACTGTGGAATATGTCATTCACTTTGACATTATCCGTACCCCCTCTGCACACATATTCCCTCCCTCTTATATAATTCAGTTGACAGGCAAGTGCTTTAAAGATACTGTTTCATTTTCAGCTGGTCTCCATCATTTCTAATAAAAATTGAAAATGCAGTTATCTAGGAAAGGCTTGTGGAAATCTTACTGTCTGATGGCTTGGACCCCTGCTTCCTGCATACTAAACCAACAAAGTTTTTGAGAGAGCTGTATGAACAAAACCACTGTCAGCTTGGACAAAAAAAGGAAATGGAAAGGAGGGATTGAAGGAGAAACAGCTTCAAGAGGAAAACCATGGAAGCTGATCTGGAATTAAGACATCACCTTGGGCCAAGAGAGGAACTCCACCCATGTATACAGAGAGGGTGAGTTTGCCCTGGCAGTTGAAGAGGGTGGATGTTCCCGCCCGATGTTCTGGGAGAGTTTTGCCTCCCCAGGGTACAGAGAAGGTGGAGCACATTCCTCAAGGATTAGGGCAGTTAAGGTCAGCATCCCATAGGTCTGAGAGGGATGTGTCTGTCCCCCACGGATTAGGGAAAGCCGGGTGGTCAACTCGTTGCTCTGAGAGGGTTGAGCCTATATGCCAAAGGTTAGGGGGATTGTTGTCTTCACCTCACTGTACTAAAGGGGCTAAGACTCTAACCCCAAGATTGGATAAGGTGTGTAGGCAATCACCCCAACACCCTTGGAGGGTGAGGTCCAGAGCTTGGTTGACATCCGGATGCTTGATGAGGGTGGAACCAAAAAATAGCCATTGGGCAAGCCTGTGGAAAGGGTGGATCCCCATATGGCCCCCAGGAAAAGAAACCATCACCTTAAGAATAACTCTCAGACTTTGAAATAGAATGGAGGATGCCCTGCAGGTTTACTGAACTGTAGAGGACTGGTGAATCATGTTTCCCTCCCAAATTCCCCTTATGGTAATGAAAATGTTTAGCCTTTGTCTGTCCATTTGTG
The DNA here is from genome assembly GCA_029593785.1 of Cabassous unicinctus. Lineage (NCBI taxonomy): Eukaryota > Metazoa > Chordata > Mammalia > Cingulata > Chlamyphoridae > Cabassous > Cabassous unicinctus. Next base: position 6,498 of record JAQZBX010009841.1, read on the forward strand.
TATTGGAAGCAGATAAATTGTTTTTTAAGTTTGAGGTCTACAGCAGAGGGGATTTTGCCCAAAGACAAACTGTATTTCTTTAAACTGATCATGATATGATTTTGTAATTGCATTGTTACTGATTTAAGGTTTTTTGAATATTGTAATGTATTTTTGGAATTCAGAGGGTGGAGTGTAGCAGTTTGGCAGTTTGATATACTTATGAATTCCAAAAATAGATATTGGATTGTGCTTGTCAACTGTTCTGTTCGTCTGCGCATGGTTAAGTTATGATTAGGGCTTTGATTGGGCCATGTGGGTAGGGCATTAAGCCCTGCCCCTTGGTGGGTGGGGAATCAAAGATAAAAGACACGGCAAAGGACAGAGTTGGAATTTTGAGGTTGCAGTTCTGATGTGGAGCCTTGAGCTGGAGCCCTGGGAAGTAAGCATACAGAGGAGCTTGGTTGTGAGGAAGGAGAGAAGGCCCCAGTAAAAGAGATGAGCTGTTCACCTGACAGTTCACAGCTGGCCTTGTGGACAGAGGCAAAGGCTAGAGAGCCTCATAGTCTACAGCTGACCTTGTGGAGGAAACAGAGGAGCTAAGCCCAGAGAGAAACAGAACTCTGGGAAGAGAGGAACCCAAGAAGCCTGAACCCTGGCAAACGTCAACAGCTGTCTTGCTCCAACACGTGGCAACAGACTGGTGAAGGAAGAAACTTATGCTTTATGACTTGGTAACTGTAAGCTTCTCCCCCAAATAAATACCCTCTATAAAAGCCAACTGATTATTGGTATTTTGCATCAGCACCTCTTCAGCTGACTAATACAGAAGGCAACCATTTTTGTTCCACTGCTCATAACATGTCTTTTTCATCCTTTGGCTTCTTCTAATATTTCCTCTTTATTCTTGGTTTTTAATAGTTTGACTGTGTTATGCCTAGGAGTAATTTTCTTGTATTTATGCTATTGGTGGTTCCCTGATTTTCTTCTATCTGTTGATAGATAATTATCATATTTGGGAAATATTCTTTCTTCCCTATTCTCTCTCATTTCCTTCAAATAAATTATGCTGATTAATATAGTCTCACAAATACCTAATGCAATTTTCCTTTTCCTTTACAATCATTTCCCCTTGTTTATAGATTGAATCATGTCTATCGTTCTAAGTTCACTAATAATGTCTTCTGTAATCTCTACTCAGTTCCACAAACCCATACTGTGTATATTTTTATTTCAAATATTATATTTTTCAGTTCTAGAATTTCCATTTGATACTTTTTATTGTTTCCATTTTTCTGCTGAGATCCTTCATTTGTCTGCTTTTTATGAAATCTTTTCCTTTAATTCATTGAACTTATTTATAATAGGCTGTTTTAAAGTCTTTTTTTTTTTTTTTTTTTTTTTTTTTTTTTTTTTTTTTTTTGTAATACCAATGTTCTTGCCATGTGTTCCTATTGACTACTTTTTTCTCCTTTGATTATGGGTCACATCTTCCTGCTGTTTTGTATATCTAATAGCATTTATTTGTAGGCTGATCAATAGTGATATGTTTAAAGGGGTTTAGGATGTCTTACTTTAAATGTTGCTGAATTTTGTTCTAGCTGGTCATTAACTAAGCATCAGATCCTATTCGGTCCATTAGATGTAGTTTTATTCTTTATAGGGAAGGTCCATTTATTTTTTAACTTAGTCCTAGTCTTTTCTATAGGTATCTATAGGTCCTTAAATATTACATGTAGCCTTTCTGGGATCTCATTTGAATGTCTGAGGTGTTATTCAAGGTTTCTCAACATCAAATAAGCCCAGAATTCCTAGATTTCTGAGCTCTATGACAACTAGTGCCTCATTTGACTCTGTTTCTCAACAATTTATCTCTGGAAATACTTACAGACTGTCCCCCTTCACTTGTTGAGTCCTTGCTTGCCAGAATATATGCAGTGAATATCTGTGCAGACTTCTGATACTGCAACCCTCTTTTTTAGTACCATGCCTCACAATTTCCTGTCAGTTCAGCATCTTGGAATTCCAATCTCTAACTCCTGAGCTCAACAAGAAATCATTCTTGCTCTTGTGCTTTAACTCTTTGCCCCCACAAAGAAAACTGAGATTATTTTAGAGTTCACCTCATGTGTTTTACTTCTTTCAAGAATAACAGTCCTGGCTGCCTGTTGTTCAATGTCTAAAACGATTTGCCTCATATGTTGTGTCCAGCTTATTAAGGGAACATCAATCCATGCCATATAGTCCACGGTAGTCAAAGTTAGAAATCTTTCTTCTTCTGTTATTGTTGTTGTTGTTGAAAAATACAAATCCATACTTCCTGTGATTTCCCAGTGCTATTATTTCCATTCCTTTCTTTTGTGTAAATATTTAATTTTCTTTATCCTTATTTTCACTCTCTAGCTCAATTTGTTATCTATCACTTGGTCAATTTTTTTAAAATATATTTTTATTACAAAAGTTGTGAACATACAAAACAATCACGTGCATATGTAGAATTCCCATACAACAACCTTTCACAAACAAACCACACCATTGTGGAACATTTGTTACAGGTTATGAGATAATATCTTCAGACTATTACCACTAACTATGGACCACAGCATACATTTGGCATATTTTTTCCATGTCCCCCTGTTATTAACACAGTTCATCTTTGGCATTGATGAATATTACAGTATTGCTGTTAACTATAGTCCATAGTTTACATTAATTAGATTTTCCCATGCTTCTCCACATTCCCACCACCATGCAATAGAGACATACATCCATACTAGTTCACAGCAGGACATTCTTGCATCTGTACTATTAACCACAATTCTCATCTATCTCTGAGTTCACTGTTTTATTCAATCCTTGGATTATTCTCTAGCTTTCTTTCAATTGACATTTATATCCCTAGACTATCCTTTTCAGCCACAATCCCATTTATAAACCAGCTGCTACTCACTATAATGTGTTGCCATCAACTCAATGATAGAGTCAGTCCATTTGGTTGTGTCCTGTCCAACTATTTAGTTTTAAAATTTCAGAAGACCCAGAATACTCCAGACTTTATAGACCTTTCCACAGACTTCTTACAATAATTCCCAAATTGTAGTAGGCAAACACTACCTGCCAACACACCTTCCACTTCCAAGTGTCAATTGCTGTTCTCAAATGACAAACAGTGGTTTCTAATAAGCGTCTCTTACCTATTTTGGAAATCTACTTTTCTCCATTGTATCAGATGTTCCATGGTTCCTTCTGCTTTGTTTCCTAACATATTGATATTGCATAGATCTTTATTTTTTTAATGTATTTTTTATTTTTTTAAGAAACTTAGATTACATAAATGTTATATAAAAAATATAAGGAATTCCCATATTCCCCACTCCCTACCCCTCCCACTTTTCCCCACAATAACAACATCCTTCATTAGTGTGGTACAATTGTTACAATTGATGAACACATCTTGGAGCATTGCCACTAAGCTTGGATTATAGTTTAAATTGTAATTTACACTCTCTCCTGCACAGTTTTACAAGTTATGACAAGATATATAATGACCTGTATCTGTCATTGCAATGTCATTCGGGACAATTCCCAAGTCCTGAAAAGGCCTCCACAGTACATCTATTTTTCCCTCTCCCTCCCCTCAGAACCTCCAGTGGCCACTGCCTTCAAATCAATGATAAAAGTTCTTCCATTGCTAGAATCATAATAAGTCTATAGTAGAATAACAGTAAGTCTACTCTAGTCCATCGTTCATTCCCCAGTCTTGAGGATTCTGAGATGGTGATGCCCACTCCACCTCTAATTGAGAGGGGGCTTAGATCCCACGGGGCAGATGGATGGGACTATCTTGCTTGCAGTTGCAGATTCTCTTTGTTCCTTGGGATGGTCATTGTCCATCAACATCTCCTTGTTAGTTGTCCTGGGTGAGCCAATGAACTGGAAAGAAGGTGATGCAACTCTGTTGAGATTCAAGACCCAACTGGCACACAGACAGCCCAAAGATTTAAGTCTCTTGGACATACACCTGTCAACTCTAGTATTAACTATAGGTTCAAATAGAAGTGGCAGAAGAGCCATGTGTAGGGAAACCACAACTGAGTCCAACTCTGCCACACTGGGAAGCATAAATTCCAAAGTAAGGCCCACTGGCAGGGCACTAAACTCCTGAGCTGTCTGCCTTGCCTATAGTGTCTAGATGTTCTCCACTATTTGAGGCAATATTTACTTTGGCAGTCAATGAGATCTTACTGAGATGAGCATAAGCGTAACCTCTGGAATGACCTCCTGACTCACTTTGAAGTCTCTTAGCTATATAAACTCATTTGATTTTACTCTTTCCCCCTTTTGGTCAAGGTCTTTTTCCAGTTTTGCATTGCTAGTTGGTGCTTGGTAGTAATCCCTCAGTGCCAGGGAAGCCCATCCCTGGGAGTCATGTTCCATGCTGGGGGGAAGGTAATGCATTTATATGCTGAGTTTGGCTTAGAAAAAGGCCATGTTTGAGCAACAAGGAGACTCTCTGGAAGTAACTCTTAGGCACCCTATAATACTAGGCTAAGTTTCAAATTCAAAAGTAAAGGTTCATAAGTACGGTCATCAATATCAAAGGCCTGTCAATGGTCCATCCTCCTTCACTAGTCACTGCTCCTGTACCTAGGGGATTCTTACTGTCCCATTTAAGAATGTGGCAGAGCTCTCCAGATAGGAATTCAATATTCTTTTGGTTATTTTGTGAATCTCCACCCACTGTGACAATGCCCCATGAACACTTGAACACATTTATATGCCTTTTAGGTATTGCATAGGTCTTTTAGCTTTTGTTCATCCCCTGCTTATATTTTGGGATTTTTGGGGAGACACTATCATTTGATCTCTTGAAGATGTCCATGTTTTTTTTTTTCTATCCTACTTATTCTTTTTGTTTTCATGGGAAGATTAGGGTGGTTTCAAAATTATATTATGGTCATCTTCATCTTTTCAGAATTCTCCAAGGATAATATGAATTTTAGTTCTTCAAAGTTTTATAAATTGACTGATGCTAACTGTGAGATCACCAAAATAAGTGGTAAGGAAGATGATTTCTGTCTGCTATACTTTCTTTACCCACTGATATTTCTAAATCACCTCTATCCCCCCAAGGGATGTGACAGTGGCAAGTAGCTTGTTTATCTACTATTTGGAAATCCCAACTCAAGAGGCTGTGCCTTGTAAATAGCAAACAATTTCAGTGAAAGAACAAGCAATTAGCCTACAAAACATGGTTAGTTTAGCTGTCAACCAAGAAGTCAACAACAGAGAAACCCAGAGTGTGTAATGACTTTTCATGCTACAAATTCTCAGAAAATATAAGGTTTAAGTTAATAATTTCAATAGGGTATTACCTCACTCCAAGGAACTTGGATGAGAACATTTGTGTTTTGTTGTATAGACTGTGGAAATAAAAAGAAAAAAAAAATAATAAGGATAACAGAGAGTCTTAATAAACCTCACCTATAATTTTATTCTCCATCCTGATCTGTTAGACTACAATTTTTTGTGAGTTTAAAACTAGCTCATTTTTAAATATTGAAAGACATTTAGAGTTCATTGCAGGACAACAAATTTGTATTATATAAGACAATCTTTTGTCCTTTAAGAATTTTCTTCTATTATCCTTATGTAAGTAATAACAGAAGACTATCTAAATTATAGTTATTTGAGAATATTCAAAACACAGTTCATATATATCAAATACAGGATCTATCAGTCAGGATCCATGAAGAAAATAAGGGAGTAATTTGAGGAGATATTGAAAAGATTGCTTTAAAGTGTTACGGGTAAAAATTATGGATCTCAATAAGAATCGGTGCAAGATCCTGGGGGCAAGTGATATGATACAGGAGGGAGGAAGCTATACTTCCTTTAGGAAAGGAGTAAGGGGATGAAGGTACAAAATAATTTCTCTATCCTCCATCCACTCACCAACATCCTGTCAGAAGTAATGAGAGAAAACCCACAAGGACCAACTGATATATCCATATGAGTCAACATCTAATAGTCACATAAAGCATGAGAGCTGATCTGAAGGGACAAATTTAATGTTTCCAAAATGCCTTAGAGACAGAGATATAGGTGTGAACAAAATTATCAAAATCTTTTCTCTCCAGGGACTTATATTCTAGTGGGTAAGACAGACACAGAACAATTAAGCATAAAATGTAGAGACATGTAAGTAGATATATGTTATAAAGAAAACCTAAAATGAGGTAAAGAAAAAGTATAGAGAATGACAAAGGTTCTAGGGCTGGAGGTCTTTAATAGATTTCTTTGAGAGGGGCATCTGAATGAAGTGATAGAGTTAGCCATGGTAATACCTGGTTTGAGAGCAGACTTTATACTGAAAGCATAAGCAATAAAAGAAAAACAGATAAATAAGATTTCATCAATATTAAAAACTTTTCTGCCTCAACAGACTTTATCATGAAAGTAAAATGACAACCTAACCAAAGGGAGAAATTATTTTCCACCAGGTGGAAAAATGTTTGGTATGCTCAAAGAACATCAAGGGCAAATTGAGCATTCTCCAGCTTTCCCACTGAGCCAATAACAGGGTGTTCCAGTAATTATTGATATCCACAAACAAACAAGAGGAGAGCAAGAGGCATATTCAATCCCAACTGATAGCAAAGTATCAGAAAATAGATAAACTACAGCAGGAAGAATTCAGTTTGCAATAAAAAAGACGTAGTTTGTTTAATGTCTGAGATAATTCAGGACAGCCACATGTGTGTTTCAACTCTCCACTAATTTTTATCACAGATGAAATGAGCTTTGTCTCATGATTCAGGAGGCAATAAGGGGAACAGAAGCCTGGGGCAGAATGAAAGTCCTCTTCTGAAGGTTACCAGAAAATGGAGAGAAAGTCAAGACTAGAACTCAGAAGTCTTTAGAACCAACCTTGCCAAGTTACATGACTGGAATCCCAAGCTTCCTAGGAAGTGCCTGACAGATGGTCAATGTCAAAGTCAAACCCCATGTTGGGGAAAAATAATTATGATAATAAGAAGGAAGAAGGGATGAGGACAAGAGAAGAAATAGTAACTAAGATTTACTGAGCTCTGAATATTTACCAATTATTGTTCTAGGCACTTTACCAAGTATTCATTCAATTAATTCCTTAAGAGATAGATACAAATATTATGCATTTTTACAGATAATGAAATTTAGTCACAAAGAAGTAAAGTAACTTGCATCAAGTTTACATAATTGGTAAGCAGAGACTTAAAAGAAGGAACTGTATATATATATATATCAAGCCCACAAGAACCCTACTCAATCAAGACAAAGAGTGATACCACCTCCCCATCTCCCACTCCCTACCTATCCTCTTTCAACTATTGGGAGGGGCTCTTTCTTTGTCTTCCAAAACTATCCTTAGATTTATCTATTTCACCTTTCACTTGGATGCTAATGTTAGGAAATTTAGGAGGTCACATACAATGTGATCCTGAGGCAGGATAGAATAGGGACCTAAAGAAGAAGAGACAGAAAACCTAATAGGCCACACAAACAACACCTGGTAAAAGAAACTGAGACAATGGTCTGCTGACTAGTATCAGCCTGCTGGGTCACACAGGCAAATTAGGAAGAGGTAACTTAGAGCACACACCCTGCAGCTTACAACACACACCCAATGGCTGTGTTAACAGAAGGCAGCCAGCAACATCATTATCTGGTGGGAAAGAGAGAAAGGGCAGGAGGGGCACAACCACCCACCCACTCACTACTTTCAGGTTACCTCACGCCTCATGGACAGTGACCAGAGGCCAATCACTACTGGTCAACATGCCCTGCAGAGCTCATGGACAATAGCCAATCACTACCAGACAGCAACCCCTAAACCCCTAAGTAAATCAAACCACCCAATAGATTTCCCTTGCTTAGTTTCAAATATGACATTCAGGGCAGATCCTGGAGCTCTGTACCCCATAAAACATGGAACACCAGTACTAAAAGCATGTGTCTCTACTTTGAGTATGACCATGCCCTTCTCAGGTGTGTACTTATCTTTCTTTGTTTACTCCCCCTCTAATAAATTCTCTGCTTCCTTAATTAATCTGTAGCTTATCCTTGAATTCTTTCTCACAATGCAGCCAAGAACCTAGACACCAACTCAGATAGCAATCCGCCTTTTCCCTCTCCCAGCAGTAAGCCTATTCTCAGTCCATAGTCACAGAGGCCTTCACTGTGCCACCTTTAAAGGACATCTTCGTTAGGGTTCAGGCAAGAAACACCTGCCACACTTAACTTAGAAATTTGAGGAGAGATTAGTAAAAGGACTATTTTAAATAATGGAATTAGTCTGGGCTCTAACATCCACAAGAAAGAATACAGCACCTTGGAGTTCAGTGAGAGTTGGACTTTAGTACCTGATTCAACATATCTGGACTTGGAGGGCCACGGGAAAGGGACTGTTGCTAGATGGCAGAAAAAAATATGGAGTGTGAGCTACACCCACTGTTAGAAACAGCTAGCCTGTAGACACACACCTGGGAGGGACCTGGGGAACATGCCCTGTTGCCATCTTCCTCCTTTCCTCTGATATTCAGCCAAGGAGAAGAATCCCATTAGATTTGTGGAATCTGATTGGAATCCAGATGGCAAGGGATCACACTGATGCATCTCATATAAGGCAGCCTCCTACAGAGCAAAGGGAAGAAGGGTAAAGAGTGGCTCTGGAGAGGCAAACATACTCAAGCAATGTCTAGCAGAAAGGAAGGTGGCTGGGTAATGTATGCCAAGTATGGCAGAGCCCAGGCATGTCACAATCAAAGCATTGTCCAGCTGTTGGGAAACGTGTGCACCTAAAGTCATTTGGTGGTAAGAGAACACTGCTTGTCTTTTTATGTGTCGTACAAGGATGTTCTGTTTTCCTGCATCCTTGTTTTCTTCAATATCTTCTGATGCAGAGTCCAAAAAATTTCTGCATTTTTATTGGAGTCTGTTGGTTGCAATGTAACAAACCTAAAGTGAATTGGAAAACGTTTACCTTCACTCTGGACCCACTTGGATTAAGCATAGTGACAGCTCTGTGCCCCTGCACTGGGGTAATCAAATGACAGGGGAGTGGGACCTCTGCAGAAGTTACTTAAAAACAACTTTGGTTGTGGTGATATGTTCTCCATCACTGAGAGAAATCTAGAAAAGTTCAAAATCACAGTAATAATGAAAATACTCCCCATTTGATCTATGATTTTCAGATGACAAAGTGTTTTCATAAGCATAATCTTATTTGAGACTCCAAAAACCACACAAAATAAGTATTACTTTTCTTTATAGATGATGCATATAAATAACAAAGCCAGATCTCGAACCATAGCTTTCTGCCTCTAATACCTAAATAATCAGCACAGAAAATATATGGGTTTTTTTCAAAACTATGCTTATGTCCATATTCAGAGGAAATAAACCAAATCATTATTAAAGAATACAGGTCAGGTTGAAAATTAAACATATTTTTAGACAGAAAAGCATATTAGGTCATAAAGAAGGATCCCCTAGGACAATCTGAATTGTTCTATGAAAGTTTTATAGCATAGACAAGAGATCACTCTGTCTAAAGAGTGGTCTAGAGAGCCAAGAGAGCCTCAATTTTGAGAGGTACAAACAGGCATCTAGACAGATGGTCATAGACTCAGGGTTGGCTCCAAGCAAAATTATAAATTCTGAGAAGGAAACACTCATAAATAGTTATTTTCAGATTTTTATTTTACATTTCCCACACTACATCCCATTTTTGCCCAGTCCTACATATAGCGTCCCTACTTAAACACATTTTACCACCCTCATCCCCATTGTCTTATTTTCTCTAATTCTGAGGTGTTAATTGATAACTAAGGTGTTAGTTGATATTAAAGACTGATCCTATGACAATTTCTAAGGATATTTACATTATGGGAAACTCATTTTAAGAGAACTCCCCTCTCCTCTTTCTGCTGTTCTAATTCCCAGATATCTGCCTGTACCTAAGGAATGAAGAAGCATAGTTGGCTCAGCACTTCCCAATGTTTTCTGACCCTGACCTTAGATGGTAATGGGCATTCTGAGTGAGCCAGGGTCTTGTACTTTGTGACAAATGAGACTCCTCCAGCCTAAAGAACATTAGGAAATCTGGGATTGGAATCTTGCCTACGAATCTGAATGGTGCATTTCCTGTCTCTGAATGTTGCATTTCAATGCTTCTTATTTGAAGACACTGAATCAAAATCAGAGCCAGTATACATTTAAAAGAAAAATAGTGCAAGCGTTAAACTTCATGAAGGAGAAATATTTTCTTTTCCACAGAAATCCACTCACTGTGCAATGTATTATCCCTCCAGTTGTGGGAAATTTTAACCATGGACCAGGATGGCACTTCTCCTGCATGCAGAAGCCAAGGGGTGCAGAGGGGGTAGATTTTGACAGAAATGCCTTTCATGTTTTCTGTTTAAAGGCAATAGATTATCATATACCTACAATACATTAGTAGAGTTGAAGATTTAAGGTTTACATGGAGGCTCATGAAGAAAATAGAAAGAGATCCCACAGAGCTCTCTCTATCAGAAGGACCTCTTTAAAGGTGAGGAGGGGGTGAGGAGAAGGAATTTTCCAATGGGACAGTGACAACCCTTGACAAGGATAGATCAATTCTTGGGACCATGAGATAATTGGATTCTAGCCCTTTGTTATTCCCTGAAACTACATGTGTTGGCTTGTGCTAAGGCTAAAGAGTAATGCACTGGATAAAGCACTAGAGTGGTTGTTGGGAGACCTGGGATTTGGACTCCATTATTTCATTAGCTAGTGAGGTGACCTTTGGAAACCCATTTTTATTTCTCTACATAATATGAGAGATGGATGAGGCCATCTTTAATATTGTTTCCAGCTTTTAAATCATTTAGTGTCTCTTTTATGGCTAATTTCTGTCCATGGATAACTTAACTACTAGCCATAACAAGATGATATTTTTACTGGATGATTCAAACACATATACCATTTGTCCATTTATATTCACTTGATTGTTCATACATTCATTCAATTACTGTGAATGAACCATTTGCCAGTCATTGGATATAACCCCTTTCCTCTTTCATCCTCTGTCCTTCTCTGAGACTGGACTCAGACCACCCACAAGGCAAGAGGGGGCCCACATTAACAATGCTTTGAAACCATAGGCAAGACCCTGTCCTTATTGCTGTCTCTGAAACAGTTGTTCTTTTGGCTTCACTAACCAGCCATACTTTTCTCCAATTGGTACCCAGAGAAAAAGTCAGTACTGGAATTGCTTTTCTTGATGTCACATCCACTTCATTCTCAGAAAACAGCCCAATCTAGCCTGTAATCTATAGGATCCCTTCTTTGGAATTTCACAGTAACTTCCTTTTCAGCTTCTAAGACTGCCTCTTCATTGTCCTTCCTTTTCACCCTCTGAGACTGCCTCTTCATTGTGCTTCTTTTTCAGCTTCTGAGACTGCCTCTTCATTGTGCTTCTTTTTCATCCTCTGAGACTGCCTCTTCATTGTGCTTGCCCAGAGTCCCAGATCAAAGACCTCAGGACCTCAAGGCCAGAGTCTCAGCCTGGCATAATAAGAAGTTTATCTCAAAAAGTTTCAACTACCTGCTTCTTCTCAGTGAAAATGGAGTAAACCTCTTAAAGCATCCATAGGGCAGGCTGCCAGCTGGGAACACCAATGAAGGTTTTCAATGAATTCCCCAGGAAAAGATGGAAATTCTCTCTTCTGAGTGCTGCCTCCTTTTTAAATTTTTATTAACAACCTTATTTCAAATTCACAAAGATAAAAGAACAGAAAAAAGCAGTTCAACAAGTTATGGAAACATTGCTCATAAAAAGCTCTTTTTCAAGTACTTTTATCTCATCTAATTCCAACTCCTAACTCAGTTGTTCCTCTAGTATTCAGAAAGATACACAACTGTGGTGCAAAGTGTAAACCATAATGTAAACTAGAGGCCGTGGTTAGTAACAATATTTCAATATGTGTTCATCAATTGTAACAAATGTACCACACTATTGAAAGATGTTGTTAATGGGGAAAAGTGTGGATGGCAGAGAGGATGAGGTATATGGCATCCTCTATATTTTTGATGTAACATTTATGTAATCTAAAGTTTCTTTAAATATAATAATAAAAATAAATAAATAAATAAATTTATAAAGGACATATAGGGATGTAAGAAAAATTGGAATATGCAATGTAAGCTTTATATCAATGTTAAAGTTTTTGAACTTGATAACTGCACTTAAGGTTATTGCATAAGTGAATATCCTCATTCCAAGGAAATGTACATGGAAGTATTATGTGTTCAAGCAGTATGATGTGTGCAACCTGCTCTCAAATGTTCAGAAAATGGAGGGATGAATAGATAGATAGAAAGATAAGAAACAATAAAGGAACAAGGGTAGATTTTTGGAGCCAAAATAAAAGGCTATTGCTGTATGATATTGCAATGGAAACAGGCCATTTTACATTTTGTCAAAACCTGTAAAATTGTATGGTACAAAGTGTAAACCATAATGTAAACCACAGTTAATAGCAATGCTTAAATATTATTTCATCAATTGTAACAAAGGCACCACACCACACTAATGAAAGATGTTGTTAATGTTGGAAAGTGGGGGAGGGGGAAGGGGTAGGGTATGTGGGAATCCCCTATATATATTTTTTAAAGATCTATTATTTATTTATTTCTCCCCCTGCCTTGTTGTTTGTGCTCACTGTTTGCTCTCTGTCTGTTCATCTGTTCATTGTGTGCTTTCCTTCTTCTTCCTTTTTTTTTTTTAGAAGGCACCAAGAACTGAACCTGGGGCATCCCATGTTGGAAGGAGGGGCCCAATGGCTTGAGCCACCTCTGCTCCCACTTGTTGTGTCTCTCATTGTGTTCCCTCGTGTCTCTTCACTGTGTCATCTAGTTGTGTCATCTTGTTCATCAGCTCATCGTGCCAGCCCATTGCATCAGCTCGCTGTCTTGTTCAGCTTCTTTAGGAGGCACCAGGAACTGAACCCAGGATCTCCCATGTGGTAGGTGGGCACCCAACTGCTTGAGCCATATTCACTTCTACCCTCCTGTATTTTTGATGTAACTTTTCTGTAACCTAAAACTTCTTTTAAAATAAAGTTAGATGGGCCATGTGCAGGGAAGACATATTTGGGTACAACTCTGTCACTCTCAGGAGCAAGGATTCCAAAGAAGGGCCCACTGATAAGGCACCAAACTCTGGGGCTATCTGCCCTGACATAGTACCTGGGTGTCTCCAGAGCCCTCAGGAGTCCCTCTGTTTGGGGTGATATCCACATTGGAAGCCTATGCGGTCCTATTGAGATGTGCATAAGCATTACCTCTGGGATGACCACCTGACTCACTTTGAAGTCTCTTAGCCATATGAACTCATTTGACTTTACCTTTTCCCCCTTTTATTTGAGGTCTTTTTCCAGTTGTATTGCCCATTGGCACTTGTTAGTAATCCCTCATTGCCAGGGAGGCTCATCCCCAGGAGTCATATCCCATGCTGGGAGGAAGATAATGCATTCATATGCTGAGTTTGGCTTAGGTAGAGGCCACATTTGAGCAACAAGGAGGCTCTCAGGAGGCAACCCTTAGGCACTCCATAACAATAGGCTAAGTTTCACTTTCAAGAGCAAAGACTCATAAGGCTAGTCATCAATAATAAGAGCCCATCAGTGGATCAGACTCCTTTGCTAGACACTGCCCCTGTACTTGGGGGACTGTTGCTATCCCTTGGAGAGCTCTCTAGGATGGCATTTAGTATTCTCTCATTTATTGAGTGATTCTCCACACACTGTGGCCATCCCCATGAACATTTGAACAATTTTATATACCTTTTATGTATGTTCAGGTGAACTTCCACCTATGCACCCCCCATCCCTGACACCCTCCCACCAATGGTCTACCCTGCACATGGTCCATCTGTCCCTTCTATTCAAATCTATATGTGGTGCTGGAGTTTGTAGGTGTACTTCCAGAAACCAGAGTCTTTGGACTGTCCATGTGCCAGCTGGGCCTGGAATCTTGGTGGAGCTGCAACTCCTACTCTACAGCTCAATGGACTCACCCAGGACACCTGGTGGGGAGATGATGATGGGCAATGGCCATCCCAGGAAGTGGAGAGAGTCTGCAGCTGCAGGCAGGATAATGCCATCCATCTTATGCATGGTATATAAGCCCCCTCTCGTTTGGAAGTGGAGTGGACATCACCATGCCAGACTCCTCAGGATTGGGGGAAGAGCTATGGACTAGAGTGGACTTACTGGTATTCTGTTATAGACATATTGTGATTCAAGCAATGGAAGAAATTACAACATTAATGTGGAGCCAGTGGCCACTGGACGCTTTGGGGGCAGGGTGAGGGAAAAGCAGTTGTAATGCAGGGGCTTTTTCAGGACTTGGGAATTATCCTGAGCGACATTGCAATGACAGATATAGGCCTTTTTATATCATCATATAACATGCAGAACTGTGTGGGAAAGAGTGTGGTCTACAATATGAACTATGGTCCATGCTTAGTGGCAAAATCCCAAGATGTGTATATCTATTGCAGGTAATGTGCCACACTAATGAAGGATGTTTATGTGGGAGGTTGTGGGAGGTGTGGGAGGTGAGGCATATGGGAATCCCTATAATTTTTGTGTAACATTTATGTAATCTAAGTATCTTTTTAAAAAATTATTATTAAAAAAATAATAAAATAAAGTTAGAAAAAATATTTTAACTAAAATATAAAAGAAAGATGCACAGATGAACACAGATTAGTTAAATGACATAGTCAAGGTCTCTTTATTAATGAAAAAAAATGAAGAGGAGAAAAAATGCTTAATTTTATTCATAGCTCACAAAACCAAACCCCATATCCTTTTTCTTTTTTCCATATTCTTTTTTTACTTTTCATATAGTACCAACTTTGCTTTTGCTACTAAAACATTACAAAGTTGTTGTTAACTATAGTACATAAGTTATATTTGTTATATTTTTCTCATATATCACCACCTTCTTAACACTGTATAGTAGAAAAACATTCTTGTATTCATATTATTAACAATCTTCATCTACTTCCAAAATCATTGGTATACTTTTCCAAAATTATCCTTTAGCTGCCCTTCAACTAACATTAATCTTCCTAGACTACTCATTTCAGCCACAATCACATCTATAAATCAAGTGTTTTTTTACATTCATTATAATGTGTTATCATCAAGTCCAACCACTACCATATATTTACATTTGACCTTATTGTTGTACATACATCCAGTATCTTCTTCACCTTCTCATTCCACACTCCATCTCCCAGTAATCTACACTTCATGGTCCAACTCCATAAGTCTACTCATTGTATTAAGTCCATATCAGTGATACCATACAATATTTGTTCTATTGTGTCTAGCTTATTTCACTCAACATAATATCCTCAATGTTCCTCCATGTTGTCATGTGCTTCCTCAATTGATTTCTTCTTACAGCTGAATACATTCCATTGTATGACTATACTGTATCTTGTTTATCCATTCAGTGGTTGACAGACACTTAGGTTGTTTGCATCTTTTAGCAATTGTAAACAATGCCACTATGAACATCACTGTGCAAATATCTAATCATGTCTTTGCTTTCAGTTCTTCTGGATATATTCCTAGTAACGGGATTCCTGGACCATATGGCAGTTCTATATTTAGTTTCCTGAGGAAATGCCAGATCATCTTCCACAGAGGTTGCACCATTTTACAGTCCCACCAACAGTGAAGGAGTGTTCCTATTTCTTCACAGCCTCTCCAGCACTCAAAGTTTTCTGTTCTTTTAATAAAGGACATTCTGTATGGTGTGAGAGGATATCTCTTTGTAGTTTTGATCTGATTACCCTAATAGCTAGTGATGTTGAACATCTTTTCGTGTGTCTTTTGGCAGTTTATATTTCCCCTTTGGAAAAATGTCTGTTCAATTTTAATGGAGTTGCTTGTCATTTTGTTAAGTTGTGTGATCTCTTTAAATAACATGGATATCAATCGCTTATCAGATATATGATTTCCAAAATTTTTTTCCAATTGAATAGGCTGCCTTTTTACTTTCTTGACAAAGTATTTGAAGAACAAAAATACTTAATTTTGAGGCAGTCCCATTTATTGATTTTTTCTTTTGTTGCTTGTGCTTTGGGGGTAAGGTCCAAGAAACCACCACCAACCATAAGATCTTGAAGATATTTCCTTATACTTTCTTCTAAGAGTTTTATGGTTCTAGTTTTTATATTTAGGTCCTTTACCCATTTTGAATTAGTTTTTGTAGAAGGTGTGAGTTAAAGGACCTCTTTCTTTCTTTTAGCTAGACATTCAGTTTGCTCAGCACCATTTGTTGAATAAGCTATTCTGATCCAGCTGAGTGGGTTTGATAGCCTTGTTAAACATCACTTGGCCATAGATATGAGGGTCTATTTCTGAAATGTCAATTAGATTCCAGTGTCAATCTGTCTATCTTTATGCCAGTACCATGCTAATTTTACCACTGTAGTGAAGTAATATGCATTAAAGTCTGGAAGTGAGAGTCTTCCAACATCTTTCCTTATAAGGATATTTCTGGCTATTTAGAGACTCTTACCCTTCCAGATAAATTTTATAATTGGATTTTCCAATTCTACAAAGAAAGATATTGGATTTTCTACTGGTATTGCATTAAATCTGTAGATCAATTTGGGTAGAATTGACATCTTAATGATATTTAGTTTTCTACCCCATGATCATTAGAATATCCATCCATTTATTTAGATCATCTTTGATTATTTTTAGCAATGTTTTATAGTTTTCTGAATATACCTCATTTATGTCTTTGGCTAAATTTATTCCTAGGTATTTGATTCTTTTAGTCACCATTGTAAATAGAAGTTTTTTCTGACTTCCTCCTCAGATTGCTCATTAGTAGTGTAGAGAAACGCTATAGATTATTGCATGTTAAACTTGTACCCCACCACATTGCTGAAATTGTCTGTGAATTCAAATATTTTTGTTGTGGAGTTTTCAGGATTTTTTTATGTGTAAGATCATATCATCAGTAAATAATGAATTTTACTTCTTCCTTTCCTATCTGTGTGCCCTTTATTTCTTTTCCTTGCCTAAGTGCTCTAGCTAGAACTTCTAGCACAATATTGAATAACAGTGGGGAGAGTGGCCACTCTTGTCTTCTTCCTGATCTCAGTGAGGAAGCTTTCAGTCTTTCACCATTAAGCACAATGTTAGCTGCGAGTTTTTCATATATATACTTTATCATATTGAGAAAGTTTCCTTCTATTTTCATTTTCAGAGTGTTTTTATCGAGAAAGGATGTTGTATTTGTCAAATGCCTTTTCTGAATCAGTTGAAATGATCATGTGATTTTTCTTTTTCAATTTATTAATGTGGTGCATTACACTAATTAATTTTCTTATGTTGAACCACCCTTGCATATCTGGTATAAAGCCTACTTCATCATGATGTATAATTCTCCTTTTAAAGCCTTCAAATGATTTAACAGACATCTCTCATTGTGGAAGGCAATTTCCTCAGTTGATCTTAGTTATGATCAGCCCCAGAAGCAGTCAACTTTCTGATGATTTAAGCCCATGAAATTTCCTTACAGTCACAATCAGGCTAGTGCTTGCTTGACCAAAAACAGGACACCATTACCTGCCCAAGTTGACACATGAACATAACTGTTAGAAAGAAATCCGGTCGTGGAGGAAAAAAAGCTCACCTGACTGTGGAGAAGAAAAAATTTTATTATCAATTTTTTAAGAAGGGACATGCAACCAAAACTTGTGACTGGCGCCCCAAAGAAAAGTGACATATTTTATACCCCCCTAAGCTTAACATGCGAGGCCTCCCCTGTTTCTCTGTTGATTGGGTACTCCAGGGGTTACAGCCTATCCGAGAGGCCTAACTTTCCTGCATAAGTCCCCCAGTCTTTGATTAACTGTTTCCCTTACCACATTCCAGCAGTTTTTGCCAAATAAGGAATGGAATTTAGTACTGATTTTTAAGTTGTCCTAATTCTTTCTTGTGTGCCCCTTTTACTGGCTGTAGAAATGGTTTGAGCTGTTTTCCATTATCCTTGCTTAACTTGGGCATAGGTGATGGATGCAATAGCCCACCAAATGATATTAGTCTTTTTCCCTGTGCCATTTATTACCTTTATGTGAAAACTAAACTTATCCACGTTTCTTACAATCAAGCCTCTTTCTTTTAAACCCTTTTTAGTTTTTACATTTTAATTTTTTAAACTTTCTAAGAGCTATTTTACACTCTTTATCATAGGAGTCTCCCTCTTTAAGGGGGTACAGATTGCTTTGTTTATACTGTATGGGCATTTGTTTGGTTAGGATGGTATTAATGAGTCTTTGAATTAACCTTCGGGCACATGGAATGACACAACATTTGACTGTTGTAAGCACCCCAGCTAAGATAATGAGGGAAGTTAAGATGGACAGTGTGACTCTCTTCCATTTTCCAAACTAATTTTCTAACCATCCTGTGAGTTGATTGCTAATGCCAGAATTTTATGTCAGTTCTTCAGATAGGGCCATTAGGCCTTGTAAAGCTTTAGTGATAATTCCGTCAGGTGCAGTGTTCTTGGGGATGAAGGTACAGCAAATACCCCCAAACATGACACAGATTCCTCCGTTTTCAGCTAGCATCATATCCAAGGCCATTCTATTTTCCTATGTCATTCTGTTAGTAGCATCTAATTGTCCTGCAATTCCTTTAACTGCATCCTTGGTGCAGTTGATAAACCTCTGTTGATTATAATAGATGTAATTAATTTAATTTACATTTTTGTTGATGGTGACCCACCAGAACAAGAATGACTCAAACCCAGCTGCTACTTGATTTCTAGCCTTAAATTTATCTGGGATCCTTCGGGCCACTCCTATATCATCTAGATAGATCTGCTCATCAAAGGAGCCAGGAAGACTTTTCTTTTTCTCTCTCTGGGTCATTGCCTTTTTATTTTTCAAATGCCAAGGTGAATGGGATAGCCAATTGGACCAGAGCATAGGTTCCGCCCCACCTCTCAGGCAGTGTTGGTCGGAGGACACTCTTTCTGCAATACCACCACAGGTCTGTTCAAGGCAGGACTAAACTGGAGAAATTGTCAGTACTATCTGTATTTACATTCCACACTTGTGTACATGAGGCTATGATTCCAAGGTCCTGGAGTCCTACCCCCCATCTAGAGAGACAGGCAGAGCAGTTCCTTGGACAAAAACAAGAGACAGGCATGGCCTTGGTGTTTTTGTTTCTGATGGACAGGAAGAGAGAGGACAATGTACTGCAATTTTCATTAGGAAGAGAATTTTGGAAGAGGAGTACCATGCACTTAAACTCCTTTTCGTGTTTCTCCATGCCTAATAGAAAGGGCATGATTTAAGCAGTGGGCTGACCTGTTGCACAAGCATAACAGTTGCTTTAATTTAGTCTCTGGACTGTATATTTGACCCATTCCACTCAGGCATTTGTATCTCCATACCTTATCTCTATTTTTATTGTCTGTTTTAAGTTCTTTATTTTAAGTACCCTGACTACTTTGGGGTCATTTGGGGATGTAAGGCCAGCTTTTAGCTGGATTTCTCCTGATGCCATAGTGGAGTTGGCTGGGGAGGGTGTAGTCAGTGTCAGGGAAGGGAGGGCTTGTATATGGAACCATCTTACAGGGTCTCTACCAGAGATGTCTACCCCAATGCCATATGCTCTCTCAACTGCGTGAAAGTCCTAGGGACTGGCAGACAAAAGGTATTTGTCTTCTCTCTTAATGGTTATTAATATTGTGTTGTATTGAAGGCTTTTGCAATCTGGTGGGGGAGTGCCTTTGAAAAAGGTCATTTTCTTCCATAATTGGGCCCACTCAGGCCTATTTGCAAACCATCCCTTGTACTGAGTGCTCCATTTTACTTCATTCCATAACTCACAAAGGGGGATCATGTATGGGAATCTCCCTGGGCATAAGTATTTATTCTCCCTGCTCATCAGTCATTGATTGGCTAGATTCTCATATTTTAGTACTTGACATGCATCAAACTGTACATTTGGGATTGAAGACCTTTAGTTATATTTATAACTAATTAGATGGGGCTAAATGCTTCTCAGTTTAAAAATATCATGGCTAGCAAGATTAGTTTTATCTGCAGGGCTAAGGCCATTATTGACTAGTACAATATGCAGTTCAACTCTCCCTCCCCCAATTATTGCCTTTTCAGTGTAATCCTTAAGGGATCCGGGGCTGAAATTATTTTCTAGGACTCAGATGAAGTTGTTGGGTACTTATTGTCTGGTTCAGGTACTGGTCTTTTTGCTCGGATGCAGTGAATCCAGTTTTTCTCTGCCATCTGGACTGCCATTTTGGTTGTCAGCAAAACTTGTTAAGGTCCTTCCCAGGTCAATTGGAGTTTGGACTCTTTCCACCACTTGATCAAGACCTAACTTCCAGGTCGGTGTTAGTGGACCGCAAACTCAAGAGGCAGAGTCTGGGCCAGCAAACCACAATGTCTGAGGGATGATAGAGTAAAAGACAAGGTCAGTATATAATTTTGAAAAAAGAGATTCTAAGACTCAAAGGTAGGGAGTTTTCCGGGTTTCCCAGGGAAGGGCAAACCAAAGACCATTTGTAAGGAGAAATCCTTAGTTCCTTCCTGGGGGCAGTCATGTGTCTCAACAGAGCTCAACAGAGCTATAGGTAAATATTTAACCTATGGTAATTTGGTTTCCAAGTTCAATTTAGAAAGATGTTTTTTTAAGGTTTGATTCATTCTTTCTACATTCCCTGAAGACAGTGGGTGCCAGGGCGTGTGGAAGTTCCATGCAACACCTAGACACTGAATAATATTTTGTAGCACCTTAGAGGTAAATTGGCTACCATTGTCTGAATCTATATTTTCTACTAACCAGTAACAGGGAATGATTTGCTCAAGGATAATTTTTGAAGTTTCTGATGCTGTAGCTGAGGTTAAGGGATATGCTTCTACCCACCCTGTCAAATGATCTACAATAATCAGAACATACTTTAGTTGACCCACAGGGAGCATTTCAGTGTAATTGACCCAAACGCTCTGAAATAGCTTGAGACCAGGCTCCCTTCCCCCCTGGTACTTGCTTTCTTGATACTTTCTTATTAACTTTCTAACAGATTATGCACTGCTCACTTATTTGTTTGGCTATAGTATAAAGGCCTATGCACCTGAAATGCTTGAGGACCAGATCACACGTAGCCTGTACTTCCCAATGGCTTCCTTTTGAAATGGCTAGGTTTCCCACAGTGATAGCACCCAGGAAAGGCTTGCATTCTCCTTGCCCCTTTATCTAAATAAGTCTATCCTGCTTCCTTATCTTGCCTCTGCCTGCCTCCTTTCTGCCTCATCTCCAATCTTTTCTTAACCATATGGTCAACTGTGCTTATCATAACCTTTGCTTTCTGTTTCTGCTTTTCCTCCTCCCTCTTTACAAACACTTTCTGGGATTCTCTCAATAACTCTTCTAATGGCTTATCCACCCATCCTTCTATTTTCTGAATCTTCTTCTGGATATCAGGCCAAGACCCCTTTACATAACTGACTTTCAACATTCCCTGGGCCGCAGGATTATTGGGGTCCATCCTTGAATATTTCCTCACTTGGTCCCTTAATCTTTGCCGGTAAGTGGAGGGGAACTCGTCCTTATCCTGAGGTACTTCAAAGGACTTACTTAAAGTTTAAGATTTGGGTACAGCCAATTTAATCCCCTGTGTATTTAAGTCTCCAAGGTCTTTCATCTGCCCTCTATCCTCTGGGTCATTATTAACCCAATTAGGGTCTGTGTTAGGGAACTTCTGTTCTGCTGCCATTACCCCCTGCCCAGGTGGGTGCTGCCTTTCCCACTCCTTCAGAGCCACCCTTTGCACCAACCCTCTTTCTTCTCCCATAAGAGAATATTCAATATGGACATAAGTTCTGGCCAGGTATATAAGCTGGGGCTTAGGAATTGATCTACTTGTTCAGCCAGGCCTGCCGAATCTTCCATTAGTGATTTCATCTCTTCTTTAAAGTTCGTTACTTTAGTATTCCTTAAGTGGGGCATTTACATAGCCAATCTCCCCTGGCCCCATTGGTACTTCTCTCAGAGGATACAAAGGCTCAATGGGGTTATACTCTTTCACCCTCTTCTCAAGTGCCCTGGGGGAACAGAAAGTTTTGTATATCTTTCTTACACTGTTCCAATTCTTTCCTCAGCTGCTGGTGGGTTGTAACCAGTGGGGCAGTTCACACAGCCTGACTCTCCGGTTCCCCGGGGATTTGGATGGGCTCTATTGAGCCCTCCGAGTCCAGTGATCCTTGCTCTGGGAGGGGAAGGGGAATATAGGGAGAGGGAGGTTCAAGAAGGGGTCCCAAGCTTTAGTTTCCACAGGTTTAGTTTCTGGTTCTATATTTTCAGCTTTCATAGGATAGAGAGTGGTCCCCTTTCCCTTTAACCAGCACATGGCATAGTCAGACTCCTCTTTGGAGAAGGGTTTTTTCCTATTAACATACAACACAAGGTTGGCACAAAGCCAGTTCTCATCTGCCCCATATTTTGGCCAGAACAAGTTGGGTGTTAAAATACTTCTCTTGGTCCAGATACAACAGCAATATTTGATCATTTTCTTTTTTTCTTTTCCCTTGGTCTAATCATTATCAATCCAGTACCTTAACATCCTCCCCAATGGACTATCCAGAAGAATTTCCCCGGGGGACCCTACAGATATCCCCTTTCCCTTTTCCCCCGGCCAACTGACTGCCTCTATTTCCCATTCCGAGTCTTGTCTGGGTTTCTCTCTCTCAAAGAAAAATTTTTACTTCTTTCACTTTGTCCGTCTCCGGCCCTTTCCCTCTCAGGAGAAGGGAAATGCGGATTGGGACTCCACACTCACTTCACGTACTATGTCGCGCTTCTCAGGCATGCACAGTTGACATCAGACTCATCAGTATTTCCCCGCGACCAAGGCAATACTTAATAGTCCTCTTTTATTCTTTCTTACTTTGGTCCATGCACAGAGTTACCTGGACATTGAGGGGCAAATTTCCTTTCCCTTTTTCTCATCCGCAATCAGCAATCAGCAGATCTAAGTGTCTGTTCTTGGGTCTTTCGGCTGCCAGAGGTGAGACCCCGACCGGCGAAGTCCAAGACCACTTAAACAACAAAGCGTAACTCCCTGTTGTCCACCCCGGGGTCCGCTTTCTGAAGCTTCAGATTCTGGATGAGCCCCCAAGTTGTTAGAAAGATATCCAATCCTGGAAGAAATAAAGCTCACCCAACTGTGGAGAAGAAAAGATTTTATTCTCAATTTTGCAAGAAGGGATGCGCAACCAAAACATGTGGCTGGCGCCCCAAACAAAAAAAAGTGACACATTTTATACCCCTCTAAGCCTAACACACAAGCCCTCCCGTTTCTCCTTTGATTGGGTACTTCAGGGGTTACAGCCTATCTGAGAGGTCTAACTTTCCTGCACAAGTCCTCCAGTCTTTGATTAACTGTTTCCCTTACCACATTCCAGCAGTTTTGGACAGTTACTCGCTCTTTTACCAAATAAGGAATGGAATTTAGTACTGATTTTTGAGTTGTTGTAATTCTTTCTTGTGCACCCCTTTTACTGGCTGTAGAACCTGTTTGAGCAGTTTTCCTTTATACCTACTTAACTCCAGCATAGGTGACTGATGCAATAGTCCACCAAATGACATTAGTCTTATTCCCCTTTATTACCTTTATGTGAAAACTAAACTTATCCATGTTTCTTACAATAACCATTACAAAATCTAAGGTAAATTAAGTTGGAAGCCATTTGGAGGTCTGAGAGACTAAAATGAAATAATATTTTCTAAGTCATCTGCAGAAAAAGAATCTGCAAGTAAAGTTTCCAACCTATGCTTCTGGCTTGAAAGTTCTGGATCCTTTGTTCTCAATTCCACCTCCCCAGTGTGAAATACACTAAATATTCATTATAGATTATGAAACAAGCTCTGCACCAGCATGGCATTGACTGTGTGGAGTCACCTGAGGGCTGTTTTTTTCTTGAAAATTAAACAAACTACCTGTTCTCACTTTTTATGTTCAGTGACTTTTATTTTTTCATTTAAGTATTATATTCCAGCTTTTTTCAGCAGGTGAAGATTTATTCTTACTTCTAATAAAAGATGGACAATTATTATTGCTGCTCACAGCAGGAAGAAATGTGAAGATGAAGAGGAGAGGACATGATTAGAGGGAATAAAAGAAATAAGAAGGGCATTATCACCTCAGGAGTATATTTTAAAAGTTTTCAGTGCCTAGCTCTCAATTAACAGATCCACAATTCAATTTCCAATCTAAGTTTTTCTCCTGGCAGGTCAAGCTGGATCATTTGAGGTCTTCCTCAGGAGTGTTTTGATTCAGGGAAGAAAAACCTTTGTTCTCTCAAAACCTCTGAACTTGCTCTTCTCACTGATAGTGTAACATTTCTCTGAGCTACATTTTTTATGACTCAGCACAAGTGTCACCTCTTCTTGAATCTTCCAAGTACCTCTTCTGCCCTCATTTTCATTAATCTTGCTATTTCTACCTTGACAACACTTAACATAATCAATAATAATCTATTTTCATTGTTTGTTTATATATTACTTGTGAATTTTCTACAATGGAATACAAGCTCAATGAGGTCAGGAATTCTGCCTGTTTCTTTCAACACTATGTTCTTAACATAGTGCATTGTTAACTTCCTTCAGATAGATAAAAATTTCCTAAGGCACATTTGAAGTCTTTGACTGGTTTTCCTTCACCTATTGAGCCACTGGAAGATTGATTTTCTATCTATTCTTCTTCCACAACAGTAAGAATTCCAACAATTTATATCATGATCTACACGTTACAATTCATTCCCTTTCAGTATCCCATTTAGTGTACCCCAAAAGCCAGATTATTCCCATGGTTATATTCCCAGATGTTAGAACTAAAGCTTAAGTGTTAAGTGGCTTGATAAAGGTCACAGAACTAAAGACAGGTATGGATCTAAAGAATGCATAAAAGTACACTTGGACATCCTGAGGCCTGAATAAGCGCATGAGTTTTTGCTGGCATTCCTGTGATGATGATGCTGGAATGTTAACCAACCACAGAGAAAATGTTGAAGTGGATCTTTCCAGAAATGGGCTGGACATAAATAGCTCTTAAGAGATGTAGGGTACAAAATAAAAGATTAAAATAATCCAGGGGGGAAGACTTCCACTTCCAAAAACATGTAGTTGACACATTTCCTCATTCCTACCACTAAGTAAAATTGGAAACCCCAAACTACATATAAAATAAATATAAAAAGATGCTTTGAGGTAGATAGTAAACGGAAGATAGGCTGAGGACTACAGTACCAAAGGAAAGACACATTGGTGATTTTGAGTTTTCTTTTTGCTTGGTATATGCTAGACTTGAAGCTGAGAAATCCAGAAAACTGGAAATGCCAAGGTGCACAGGCAAAGAAAACAGTTTGCCCTCTCTAGCCAAGAACCAAGGGAGGGGCAGCCTAGCCAGACGGAAACTGTTGGACAATAACTGATATTTTCCAGCCAAACTCCACAGATAAAAAACCATGTCCCACACAACCAATACCAGAAAAGGCCAACTGGGGGGGCCTAGATTTCTACCCTTACCAGGCTATAATAAAGCACCTTAATGCTCTTACTTGCTAACCCTACTGGGGTGGCATCAGAGAAGGTTGGCTAAGGAGCCAGGCCTTCTTTCCTTCTCTGGTGGTAATGATCTCACTTATCTCCTACTACTGCATTCTCATTAGAAACCATGTAGGAAGCCAGGACATTCATCTCCTCCCAGAATTAATGAAGCAAAATTTCCTTTCTCTACTATGGTGGTGTCAGAGGTAGACTAGTCAAAGGTCATGACATTCATCATCACTGAGCAGTAATGAAGCCACCCCCTCAACAAGGTGTCAGGAGAGACCACATCGGGAACAATAACAAATTCTTATAGCTCATGGGCAGGGAGATATCAGCGGAGGCCTAGAAAGGAGCAAGAACTACCACATTGTTCAGCAGTAATAAGCAGACCCCTAAGATGTCAATAGAAGCCAAATAAGGAAACTTGACTTCTATCCTCACCTGCAAAATGAGACAGTGTGACACCCTTCCCATGCTGGAGTTTTTTCCAAGGAAGTCAGCTAAAACAGAAGATTTAAATAAGGTTCAGAGACTCATAGCATGATATCAAAATGCCCATTTTCAAAGAAACATCACTCTTTAGGCCAAAAACCAGGAAGATCTCAAACTAAAGGAAGAAAAAAATAATGAAAAGATGAAACCACAGAAAACGCACCTATGTTAGAATTATCTGACAGAAATTTTAAAGCTGTCCTCATAAAATTACTTCAACAAGCAATGATGAACATGCTTGAAACACATGATAAAATAGAATGTCTCAGCAAAAAAATAGAATTTTCAACAAAGAAATAAAAGATATTAAAGAATATCCAAATGGAAATTTTGGAACTGGAAATTACAGTCACACACACACAAAAATCAATGGAATGGTCTAACAGCAGAATGGTGGTGGCAAAAGAAAGAATTACAAAGCTTGCAGAAAGAACAATAGAAGTGACTTAATTTAAGCAAAAGAACAAAAAAAAAAAAAAACGGAAACAAAATACAACAGCCTTAGAGACCTTGAAGACTATAATAAAAGGTCTTACATTTGTGTCATTGGAGTCCCAGTAGAAGAGGATAAAGAGGGTGGCGTTGTAAACATACTCAAAGAAACAATGACTTACATCTTCCCAAATGTAGCAAAACACATAAACTTACAGATTCAAGAAGTTCAGATAACTAAAATCAGGACAAATCAAAGAAATCCACATAAAAATACATCATTGTCAAAGTTCTGAAAATCAGAGAAAAAGAACAAATCTTGAAAGCAGCCAGAAAAAACTGAAGCATAACCTGGAAGTGGGAAATAATTCAAATGACATCAGATTTCTCCAGCAGATTCCTGGATGCCAGAAGGAAGTTACATGGCAAGTTTCAATCACTGAAAGAAAATTACTCTCAGAAATATCAATAACATCCCTATATCCAGTGAAATGAAGGGGAAATTAAGACATTTTCATTGAGGGAAAATTGATAATTTTTTGCCCATAAACCTACTAAAAAAAGAATTACTAAAAGAAGTTCTCTGCACAGAAAGGAAATGATAAAAGAAGGGAACTTGGACTATCAGGATGGAAGAATAAACATGGTAAACAAAAATATGGGTAAATATAATATATTTCCTTCTCTTCTTGAGTTTTCCAATTATGTTTAATTGTGGAAGCAAATATCATAACATTGTCTAATGTGGTTCTAAATGAATGTAAAGGAAATTTCTAAGAATTATATTTTAAATGGGGTAAAGAGAAATAAATAGAAATAAGGTTTCCAAACTTAAAGTAGTGAAATGACAAAACACAAATACTATGAAAGGCTATGTATTTATAATGTAATACACAGAGTAATCACTAAAATGTACAAACAGATAGAAATCACAAAAAGATACAGAAAGATATACTAAAAACAACTTAGATAACTCAAAAATAAATTATAAAAAATCAAGTAACTCACAGGTAGTCAGGAAAAAGAAAATAGAGAATTGAAAAGCATAACAAACAGAAAACAAAAAATAAAATGACTGCATTAAGCCATAACAAATCAACAACTAAATTAAATGTAAGTAGTTTAAATATTCCAATTAGACTATAGAGATTGCCAAAGTGTTATAAAACACATGACCCAGCAATGTGCTAACAAGAAATTCACTCCAAATATAATGATACAGGCAAATTAAAAATAAAAGAATGAAAAATAACATATCATGAAAATATTAATCAAAGAAACCTAGGAGTGGATATATTAATATAAAATGGACTTCAGAGAAAATTAAATTATCAGAAATGGGGAGGGACATTGTATAATGAAAAAGGAGAGAATCCACCAAGAAGACTTAGCAATTCTAACTGTGTGTGTAACAAAGAACAGAGCTGAAAAAATATGTGAAATAAAAACTGACAGAACTGAAAATAAAAAAAGTATATTTAAAAAATTAAAAATAAAAATAAAAAAAGAGCAGATGTAAAAAAACTGAATAGAGTGAAAACAATACAGAATATCAATGAAACAAAGAGATGGTTCTTTTATAATGACAGTAAATTTGACAAACCTCTAGCTATAAGGTTGGGGGTGGGGAGAAAGAGGGAGATGGAGACAAAAAATAAATTACCAATTTCAGGAATGAAAGAGAGGATATTACTGCAGATATTGTAGATTTAAGAAGGATAATAAGGAAAAAAATAACAAAAAAAAAAACACAAACAATTCTTGTGGTAGTTTGAAACTGTATTTATCTCAGAAAAGCATTTTCTTTTTTAAAAATATACTTTTTATTTTTTTAAATGATACTTACATTTCATAAATTTTACATAAAAAATATTGGGGATTCCCATATGCCTCGCTCCCAACCCCTCCCACATTTTCCCACATTAACAACATCCTTCATTAGTGTGGTACATTTGTTACAATTGATGAACACATTTTGGAGCATTGCCACTAAGCATACATTATAGTTTACATTGTAGTTTACATTCTCTCCTGCACAATTTTGTAAGTTATGACAAAATATATAATGGTCTGTATCTGTCATTGCAATATGATTCAGGACAATTCCCAAGTCCTGAGAATGTCGAGGTATTACACCTATTTTTCCCTCTCCCTCCTCTCAGAACCTCCAGTGGCCACTGCCTCCACATCAATGATAAAAGTTCTTCCATTGCTAGAATCACAATAAGTCTATAGTAGAATACCAATAAGTCTACCCTAGTCCATTGATCATTCTCCAATCATGAGGATTCTGGGATGGTGATGCCCATCCTATTTATAATTGAGAAGGGGCTTAGGTCCCATGGGGCAAATGGATGGGACTATCTTGCTTGCAGTTGCAGACTCTCTGTTACTTGAGCTGGTCATTGTACAGCATCATCTCCTTGTTACTTGTCCTGGCTAAGCCAATGAACTGGAAAGAAGGTGTTGCAACTCTGTTGAGATTCAGAGCCCAGCTAGCACATGGACAGCCCAAAGATTTAAGTCTCTTGGACATACACCTATCAACTCTAATATTAACTATAGGTTCAAATAGAAGTGAGGAAGAGCCATGTGTAGGGAAACCACAATTGAGTCCAACTCTGTCACAGTGGGGAGCATAAATTCCCAAGCAGGACCAAGTAGGACTGGCAGGGCACCAAACTCCTGAGCTGTGTGCCCTGTCTGTAGTGTCTGGATATCTCTGTTTTTTGAGGCAATATTTACTTTGGTAGTCAATGAGATCCTGCTGAGCTGTGCATAAGCATAACCTCTGGAATGACCTCCCAACTCACTTTGAAGTCTCTTAACCATATAAACTCATTTGTCTTTATCCTTTCCCCCTTTTGCTCAAGGTCTTTTTCCAGTTGCATTGCTAGTTAGTGCTTGGTAATAATCCCTTGGTGCCAGGGAGGATCACCCCCAGGATTCATGTCCCATGCTGGGGGGGAAGGTAATGCATACATATGCTGAGTTCAGCTTAGAAAGAGGCCACATTTGAGCAACAAGGAGGCTCTCAGGAGGTAACTCTTAGGCACCCTATAATACTAAACTAAGTTTTAATTTCAAAAGTAAAAGTTCATAAGCACAGTCATCAATATCAGGGGCCCATCAATGGTTCATCCTCTTTCACTAGTTACTGCCCCTGTACTCAAGGGATTCTTTCTGTCCCGTTAGAGAATGTGGCAGAGCTCCCCCAAAAAAGGATGGGAGTACCTATACTAATATCAGACAAAATATACTCTAAATGCAAGTCTATTGTAAGAAAAGCATTTTCTTAAAGTTCCTGCGGGTGTGATCCATTGTAACTAGGATCTTGTGATGAGTCTACTTTAGTTAATGTGTGAACCACTTCATTTAGGATAGGTGTTAATCCCCTTAGAGGAGTCCTTTATAAGGGAGTGAAATTCATACAGAGAGAGAGAATTGCCACAAAAGCAAGAAGCTGAAAGCAATGAAACACATAAGAGAAACCAGCAGATACTGGTGTGGCAGAAGACTCAAGGATTGCTGGCAGCCAGACTTCAGGAAGAAAGCATCACCTTGATGATGCCCTACATGGACACTTTTTTTTTTTGCCTCAAAACTATAAGCTTACAAATTCCCATTGTTAAAAGTCAACTCATTTTATGGTATCTGCTTTCAGCATCCTAGCAAACTAAAAAATTCTACACATAAATTTGAAAGTTAATATGAATTGGACAAAGTTCTAAAAAAGTACAAACTAATACTCACTCTATATGACTTAGATAATTTTAATAGCCCTGTAAATATTAAGGCAATTGAATTAGTAATTTAAAAAACTTTCCCCAGTAAAAAGCTCTTCAGATATGCATGATTAAATTGAGTGATAATTCTACCAAATATTTAAGAACAATTATTACCAATTCTACGCAATCGCCTCTAGAAATTAGAAGAAGAGAGAACACTTCCAATATAATTTTATGAAGTTAGAACTACCCTGATTCCAAAAGTAGACAAAGACAGTTAGGAAAAAATAGAGTTGCAGAACAATATCCCTCATGAATATAAAAACAAAATCCTTAAAAAAATCCTTAAAAATAGTTAGCACATAGAACTCAAAACTACATAAGAATAACTATATACCATGATTTATTCCAGGGATGCAAGGTTGCTTCACTAGTTAAATATTGATCATCATATTAAAATGCTAAAGGTGAAAACTCACATGATCATATCAATTGATGCAGAAAAAGCATGTGACAAACTTCAGAATCAATTCAGAATTGAGACTGACAGTTAACATAACACTGAATGGTGAATGTTTTCCCCCTAAGATTGGGAACAATCTTAGGAACACTCTCATTCTTTTATTCAATATAGTGCTAAAACTTCTAGCCATCACTATTAAAGCAAGAAAATAAAATAAAAGACATACTTATTAGAAAAGAAAATATAAAACTGCCTTTATTTCTAGATTACAAGATTGTCTATGTAGAAGACCCCAAAGAATCTTTTATAGCAGTTCACACTATTTCTGTTAAGGCAAAGGTCACTTGGTGCCTTGGACACAGAATGCTTGGCCAGCTCCCCAGGTAGCAGCAGACACACAGCTGTCTGGAATTCTCAGGAAGTCATTGTAGCACTGGGCCAACTGGGCAGCCTCTCTAGTCAGCAGCTCAAACACATCATTCACAAAGAAGTTCATGATGCTCATGGTCTTGGAAGAGCTGCTGATGTCAGTGTGCACCTGATTCAATGCCTTTTAGATATACATTGAGTAGGTTTCTTTGCACCAGCTATGCTTTTTGGACTTCTTGTCCTCAGAGCTATAGCTCCTTCTGCTCCCAGACTGTGTCTGCTGTCCCAGCTCAGTGCTCATCCTCCTGTTCCACATAATAAATAATAGAAATAATAAGTGAGTTCAGCAAAGTCACAGGATATATGATAAATACACAAAAATGAATTGTATTCCTATATACTATAAATGAAGATGTGAATAACAAAATTACAAGTATAATTTATTTATAATTGCTTAAAATGAAAAGAAATACTTAAGTATCAATCTTACAAAACATGTACAAAACTTACATACTGAAAATGACAAACTTCTGATGAAAACAATCAAAGAAAATCTAAATTAATGGACAGATAGACTATGTTCATGGATTAGAAATAAAATCAATTCTTTCCAAATTGGTATTCAGGTTTAGTGCAATTGTTAAAAAATTCTAGCAAGACCTTGTAGATATAGACATTATTATTATAAAATTAATATGGAAAGGCATATACCATATAATGCCTAAAACAATTTTGTAAAAGAATAATAAAGTAGGAGAAATCAGTCTACCCATATCAATACTAACTATACAGCTGCAACAACAATGAATGTGTGATACTGTCAGAGGGACATACCCAGGATTCAATGGAGCAGATTAAAGAATACATAAATAAACCCATATAAATTTGTCAATTGATATTTGAAAATGGCATAAAATCAGTTCATTGGAGGAAAGAATCTTTCAGAAAAAAAAAAATGGCACTACTGGAATTAGGCTTACATAGGCAAAAATATAAACCTTGACCTAAAATGCTCATCTTATTTTAAAAAAGTTATTTCAAAAATGGAACATGCACTTAAATGTAGTGTTCCTGGTTTAAGACTTTTGTAGAATCCCAAAAATCATGTTTGTAAACTAACCCATTCCTGTGCATGTGAACCTATTGCATGTGGGACTTTTTGGTTAGATTCAGTTAAGGGACACTTTGATTAGATCACTTTTGGTTAGTTTATTTCACTTACAGTCCTTGATTAGATTGTGGGACACAGAGTGGGCCTTAGTCTTTTTACTGGAGTGTTTTTCTTTTTCAGTTTTTTTTTTCAAACTTTATTTCAAGTTAAAAAAATTAAAATAACAGAAAAAGGCAGCTCAACAAGTTATGGAAGTATTATTCCTAAAAAGTTCTTTCCAGGCACTTTTATCTCATCTAATTCCAACAACTAACTCAATTCTTTCTCTAATGTTCAGAAAGATACACAGATGAACATAAATTAGTTAAATGACATAGTCAAGGTCTCTTTATTAATGAAAAAAATGAAGAGAAAAAAATGATTAATCACATTCCTATCTTACAAAACCCAACCCCATATTCCTCTTTTCATCTTTAGCATTAACACAGTACCTTCTGTATTTTTGCTACAAAAAACATTACAGCACTGCTGCTAATTACAGTCTATAAATTACATTAGCTGTACCTTTACCATACATCACTATGCTCCTAACATCCTGCAGAAGAACATTCCTATATTCACACTATCAACCACAATCTTCATCCACTGCCAAAATCATGGCTATATATTCCCTATATTACCCTCCAACTGTCCTCCATCTAACATTGATGTTTCTATACTACTAATTTCCTCAATATCCTCCAAAGAAGGATATTGGAATTTTTATCAGGATTGCATTAAGTCTGCAGATTAGTTTGGGTAGAATTGACATCTTAATGATATTTAGTCTTCCAACCCATGAACATGGAATATACTACTATTTACTTAGATCATCTTTGGTTTCTTTCAACAATGTTTTATAGTTTTCTGAATACAGGCCTTTTATGACCTTGGTTAAATTTATTCATAAATATTTTATTCATTTATTTGCTATTGTAAATAGAATTTTTTCTGACTTACTCCTCAGATTGTTCATTAGTAGTATAGAGAAACACTACTGATTTTTGCATATTTATCTTGTATCTTACCATTTTTCTGAAATTGTCTATAAGTTTTAATACTTTTGTTGGGAATTTTGGGGGGATTTTCTATGTACATGATCATATTATTAGCAAATATTGAAAGTTTTAGTTCTTCCTTTCTTATTTGGCTCCCTTTTATTGCTTTTTCTTGACTAATTGCTCTAGCTAGAACTTCTAACACCATATTTAATAACAGTTGAGAGAGTGGGCATCCTTGTCTTGTTCCTGATCTCATTTGGAAAACTTTCAGTCTTTCTCCATTGAGTACAATGTTAGTTGTGGGTTTTTCATATATGCACTTTATCATATTGAAAAAGTTTCCTTCTATTCCTATTTTCAGAGTGTTTTTATCGAGAAAGGATGTTGTACTTGTCAAATGCCTTTTCTGCATCTATTGAAGTGATCATGTGAATTTTATTCTTCAATTTATTAATGTGTTGTATTACCATGATTGATTTTCTTACATTGAACCACCTTTGCATACCTGGTATATAGCCCACTTGATCATGATGCATAATTTTTAAAATGTGTTTTTAGATTTGGTTATCAAGAATTTGGTGAGGATTTTTGCATCTATATTCATTAGAGTGATTGGGCTGTAGTTTTATTTTTTCATAATATCTTTATTTGACTTTGGTAATTAGGTGATGTTAGCTTCATAGAATGAGTTTGGTAGCATTCCTTCCTGTTCAATTTTTTGGAAGAGTTTTGAGCTAGATTGGTATTAGATCTTCTTTAAATGATTGGTAGAATTCACCTGTGAAGCCATCTGGTCCTGTACTTTTCATTTTGGGGAGGTTTTTGATGACTGTTTCAATTTCTTTACTTGTGATTGGTTTGTTGAGGTCTTCTATTTCTTCTAAGGTCATTGTGGCTTGTTATTGTTTTTCCAGAATTTTTTCCATTTCATCAAATTGTTTAGTTTATTGGCATAGAGTTGTTCACAGTATCCTCTTATGATGTCTTTTATTTCTCTTGGGTTAGTAGTAGCATTGCCCTTCTCATTTCTGATTGTATTTATTTGTATCTTTTCCTTTTTTTCTTTGTTAATCAAGATAAGGCCTATCGATTTCATTGATCTTCTGGAAGAACCAACTTTTAGTTCTGTTGATTTTCTCTGTTGTCTTTTATTCTCTATTTCATTTATTTCTGTGTAATCTTAATATTTATTTCCTTCTGCTTGCTTTGGGATTGGTTTGTTGTTACTTTTCTAGTTCCTCCAGGTATGCAGTTACGTTTTTTATTTTAGCTCTTTCTTCTTTTTTAATAAAAGCATTGTGGGCTATAAATTTCCCTCTCAGCACTGCCTTTGTTGTATCCCATAAGTTTTGATATCTTGTGGCTGATGTGCATGTTGGGACAGGAATTGTAGCCAAGGCAATGGTAGCTCCATTTCTCTTCCTCAGTCCACTCTCTCAGCCTACCATAGTCTTATATAAATGGAAGACAGAAAAAGAGAGCTTCCATTTTTTACCTTGCCTTGTGAAAAACTACTCATGGCTACTCATAGGTGAGCTTGGAGAGAAATTGAGCTTATAGAAAAACTCCAAGAAACTGAGAGAGAGGCCATAGGCTGGAAACAGCAGAGCAGCCCAAAGTTGAAGAGACAAGTCCTGGGGAGAGATGAGCCATACTTATGATTGCCTACAGCTGAGCTTGGGGAGAAATTGATGCTGAAAAAGAAGGCAGAGTCCCACCACCATTTTGATTTGACATATGGCAGGAGTCCAGGATCTTCCAGCAGCCAACTTTTGGTAAGACCACCTCTCTGATAATGCTTTGACTTGGACATTTTCACAACTCCAGAATTTTAAGATTTTACCCTAATAAGTTTTCATTATAAAAGCCAACCCATTTCTGGTATTTTAGCATTGGCACCTTTTAAATGCAAACTAAATCAATTGTCTTTAGCATGGCATTCTTGGCTCTTTATATTCTGACCCCAACCTCTTCAGGGTCACCTCTTTCTACTCACGTATATGATAGAGAGTGATTTCAGATGCCATTAAAAGAAAATTCGTTTGATTGCATTAAACAATATGGACAGTCAATATTTCAGATAACTACTAGAAGACTGAACATCAGTAGTTCCAGGGGTGGTTCAGTAGCTAAGCATTGATATGAAGGACTGCTTGTATTACATTTTTCCCTTCTGCCATCTTCCATTCATCTTAATTCATATTTGCAAAATGGCTGACAGTTGATGTGCAGTCATGACCACATCCAATAATAAAGAAGAAGGACATTTTCTCTCTGGCAACTTTTTATCAAGGAGTACACACATCAGGACTTTCTTTTTTCTTCAGGTCCTATTGTTTGGGCTAGGGAGTTTTCCCAATGCACTGTCTTAAAATGAGGCTGGAAATGGAATTATCTGACATTTTTTTTGCCTCTATAATGAAAGATAAGATCTGCAAGAAAAGAAGAAGAGGCAAATATGGAGTAGTTTGGAAAAGCATCTGACATTTTCTGCCATAGCTCTTAAAGATTCCTTGGATATTTGACATGAAGCCACTCTTTCTTAAATTTGAAGAATGCATCCATGAATGAATGAATGAATGAATGAGTGAGTAAACAGTTGAATACTTTTAAAATGTAACATAATTACTGTCTATTTTTTTCTGGGGTATTTTAGGGTGCATGAGGAAAGCAGCACATGAGGATGGCCTTCTTTAAATCAACAGCACTATGACTCCTCACTGATTTGTCAATGTCTCTCTTCAGAGGAAGCAACTGATGCAGTCAGCTGCTATTTTCCAGCCTCAGTGCTGTGCTCACAGTAGTGGATGTCAGGGGCACTGCCCTAAGTTCAGAAATTTAGTACCTGAGGTTCTCAAATTTTGTACTTGTAAGGTGTTTTCACTTTCCTGATTTCATTTGAGACAGTAAGGTAGAGCTCATTATGTGTTTATTTTACAGTTTGAATCTTGATGCTTAGGTTAAGAAATTGACCCCCATCACACACCTGACTAAGTGGAGCTGGGTCCTTTTAGTTATTATTAGGGTAAAGGTGCTATATATCACGACTCTTAACATGATATGACTCAAAATATAACATGGTGGTATGTTTTGTAGAAGCACTCTGTGTGGTAAGAGGCTCAAAGGAATTTCTCTGCAGGCTTGAGCAGTAACTGGTGAGATGTGGTCAGCATTTGCTACAATGGAAGGCTCTGCATAAAAGCTCTAATTCAATTTCTGTATTCTGTATTCAGCTTCACTGCACTCCAGAACCTCTTGGTATGTGCTTTTGAGGATTCATATCTCCAAGGAGATTGAGGATTTTGTGCTGCATCTCTGTGACTGGCAGTGATGTGTATGTTTGTTTGCCACACTTTAACCTAATTATTAATAATTAATGTAGTCAAATGTAAAAAAAAAACTAATTGAAAATTTGGAGTGCTTAAATTCTGATGTCTTAAGAGAATTTGTGCAGTTATCTGGTTATTAGGAAAAGTATTGGGT
Source organism: Cabassous unicinctus (assembly GCA_029593785.1). Lineage (NCBI taxonomy): Eukaryota > Metazoa > Chordata > Mammalia > Cingulata > Chlamyphoridae > Cabassous > Cabassous unicinctus. The sequence continues at coordinate 43,301 of JAQZBX010009841.1, forward strand.
TTTCTGGATCACTGACTTATCATTATTAAGGTTCTAAATGCAGTGTTTGTGAGTCAGCATCAAGGACATGTTTTTCTTTCTTTTCTTTTCTTTTACATTTGCCTTCTGAATGGAAATTCTTCCAATTCTGTGAATATTAAAAGAGAGACCATCTCTACTAATCTGTCAAGTATTATTTATTTCACCCAGTGTTAGTGATTTGATATGAAATACAGCATTGTGATAGCATGTAGGAGTGGATCAAAGAGAAAGTCTAAAAGAAGTGGGGTGGAGAGGGAAGTAGCCAACCTTATTATTACTTCTTCCTTTCAGAACTTGCTGATCAGACCATCTCCGGTACATGACACTTATAACCCATAGACTGTAATAAAAATATTCCAGAAGGATAAGGAATAAGTCAGTAATGAGAAAGTAGGCAATTTCTTCCATGGAATGTGTTGGGGACAGTGGAAGTAAAGACTGAACTTCTGGTGATCAACTTCTAGCATGACAGTGTAAGATTCTCTGCTGACCTACTACTCAATGAAACTAATGAAAAACAAAAACAAAAAACAACAATAACCATTCAAAGCTTCTGGAAATGTTTCTGAGATGAAACAGCAAATGAAGAAACATATATTAAATTAAAGCTATGAAAAGTTGGTAAGAAAGTTGAAATTCCACATTACTTGAAGTTAGACTGCTCTTTCTCCTTCCAAATCTTATATCATGAGGAGGAGATTTTACTCCAGATAGCTGAAGCCAAGAACAGAAGGCTCCCTTTCCCTCCAGCTCTAAGATGGGGTGCTTTCTTCCCAGTAGGCGCATATCTTAAGTGTTTCTCATTCTTCCTCAGATGCCTGGTGCTGAGGTTAAAGTCTGGGTGAGTGCAGCCAAAGGTAGGTACTCCCTTGTTATATCAACCCAATTCATGGAATGGAGGATCTACCTTGGGCATGGTGCACTGATAATACTGGAACCCCAAATAGCACTTCCCTTGCCTTATGAGCCAGTGTTTCCATGCTAGAAGAGGCAAGCTGAGATTTCAGACTGCTGAAATCCAATTCACTGAATGCTGTGCACTCAGCTCTTAGAATGGAAGTGTCAGTTAGAGAGAAGATTGCCACTGTTCCCCATTCTTATTTCCAGAACTATGGCTCAAAGATTTTGTCTGTGGGGAGAAGCAGGACATACAAAAGGATAGCTCATAATCTCTTCCCAAGGGAATTTACTTCATTTGCAACAGATCAAGGAGGAGTTTAAACTTAAGGTTGCCCTCTATAAAAGTGCAGGTTTGGTGAAAGGCAATTTGGAGAAGATTTATGGATACATGAAGATGAAGCCTAGACTGTAAGCTGGCTAGTATGTAAAAGAGGACAGGGGAGTAAAAAAGGTAGGAGTATCCCTTCTGGGGTGAGAATTAATACAAACACTGAAATTAGAAACTATTCCTTCAAAGGAGATGCATTTGATTGGATTAGTAGGTAGAAGGATTTATATCCCAGGATATTATTGAAAGCAATAGAGCAATCAGCTGGGAATCAGTAGCGTGTATCATCTATGTGTGGCCAGGAAAAGACTGGAAGAGAGTCTTACTACTACCACTCTCATCCCAGGGAGACTATGGGCACACCAACACTATAACTCCTGGAGAAGCAATATCAAGGCTTAACCCTATGGGGGAAAAATAGGATTTACTAAAATAATCCAACTTGTCACTAAACAATAAGCAAGCAAATAAAAATAACAATCCCCAGAGGGAGAGAACTAGTACTCAGAGTTGTTATAATATTTTATCTAAAATTTCTTACAAAAAGTTCTGACATGTAAAGAAACAGGAAAGTATGGCTCATGCACTAGAAACAAAGCAGACAATAGGAAATGCCTGTGAGATCAGCCGGATGTCATATTTAACAGAAATATATTTCAAAGCAACCATTACAAACATGTTTACAGATATTAAAGCATGATTCAAGAAGTAAAGGAAGGTAGAATGACAATGTCACACCAAAAAAGCATATAAATAATGATATAGAATTTATA
>JAQZBX010009842.1:0-45319 GCA_029593785.1 Cabassous unicinctus
GGCGGTTAGCTAGTGTCTGCACAACTTCAAGGTTCTGATAACTTGGGACACAGCTGCAAGGTTGAGATGTTTTTGCAAGGTCTCTCAAGGGAGGGGAGGTTATGTGCTTCCCAGATAGGACACTCAGGGAACAATAGAAAGTTTTCTTCTCTAAGTTACTTTGGGTAGGCTAATTTGGAGCTAGAGTACAACAGTATCTTGCCCAAGACTTTTTTCTGCAATTACTCAATCTTGCTGACTCAACGTATCTTGCTTGCACTGGCTCAACATATCTCGTCTGAGATGTCTTGTGCTATATTTAGTCTCGAAGACTCATCTCGCAGGCTCAACAGGATTTTGGGTGATACTTAATCTTGCACATTCAGCGTATCTTGCTCGCACTAGCTCAACGTATCTTGTCCGAGATGTCTTATATTTAGTCTATGCTTTGGTCTTTGCTTTAGTCTTTGCTTTAGTCACTGCTTCCTTCAGGTCTGGTAAGGGGAGAGGCAGCCAAATTTTCCCGCCCCGAAGGCCACCATAAAACATTGGCGGGATGTCCTGCCAGTCGGAGAAGGGTTTCGAGGGTCTCTCCTCATTATCAAGATCCCGGGTTCCTGGCTGAACCCACAATTGAGTGGGATCACTTATTTAAAATTTTGAAGACAGAAAGTTGGACTAGAGGTAACAGTAATTATCTACATACGCTCGACTATGTTTAACTCTAAGAATATGCTCCCGCTTTTCTGGTTCAAACTAAGTTTATCTGACTCCTTGTTTCTTCCTTCATTTCCCCCTTATTTTATAATTTTAATAGCATAATGTGCATAGTAGCAGATTGCTGGTGCATTAATTGTTTAAGTTGTCGTGATCTTCTGCAGATTAAACAATATAGAAAACACAATATTAAGACAATTATACATATGAACGTAACAGATCCTGACAGATTATGTAATCATTGTGTAGGATGCAACTGTGCTAACCCATTCATGAGCCCTTTCAAAATATGTTCCCCAGTTATAACTTGTAATTGCTTTTCAAATGTTTGATGAATCTTCTGTTGCAAGTATAGAATTTCCTTAGTTAAATTATCATGATTTAAAAGATGTTTTTTTACAGAGTCCCAAAGAAATTCAGTTGCATTGTAAAGCACAGGAGTAATACAATAAGATGTTTGATTCCAATCACATTTCATTTTCATTTGTAATTTCATAGCTTGAATCTGATCTCCTAACAAAATAACAGGTTGTCTTAATTCCGCTAACTCCTCATGTATTTCTGAATCTATTTGTCTTTGAGTTCCCCACAATTGTTGCCATGTTCACACAAAGTCAGCAGTTTGAACTCCTTGTTGAAGGGCTATACCTGCAGTAGCCGCTGTTGCTGTTATGGCTATAATACCCATAATTACAGCTATAAGCATTCCAACAAATCTTCTTGCCTGTTTCAGCAATCTTCTGGAGATGGAAGTCAATATCCCCATAACTGGGGTCTCCTGCCACTCCCGATTCATTTGTACAGGCAACCACACTCCAATTCTTGCTCTTAAGATGTAAAGACTAGAGGTTTTTTGGGAAACTAATAGAATTGTTAATACAGATATATAAAGAACATTTGTTTAGACATTCTATTGTCCCATTACTATTGTTCCAAACAATATTACTCAATAACAGAACATAAGGAAGACGCACACAAGCCCTAACCCATTCAGTATTATTACAAGCAAGGGTGAAAGTATAATTAGTACTTATATTAGAAATGCGGGCCCACCAAGAACTAAGTGCGGAAAGCCGAGGCTAATTTCCACAGATGTGGCTGAGTGCGATGACCCATTCTGAAAGGATTAGGCAGTGTAAAGCCTCCCCCATGCCAGATAATGGAATTATTTGCATGTGTACTTATGCTTTGGTTCTCCTTATGCCATTTCAAATCGAATGGCTGGCCCTTTTCACAGGCAGAGCCTACAGGACTTTAATTATAGATGATTCTATAGGAATTATTAACTAACACTTGTAGTTCTGAGCCATAACACACAGTCCATGGAAATACAGGACTGTTAGTGTACACATAAGGAATCTGGCACATGGGAATCTTTGCAGGAATTGGAATTTTATTCTGAGAAATATAGCCTCTAAATTCTTGTGCTGCAAGTGCATAAATGGAGTGGTGATTATGAATACCATTTTTTCTAATACTTAATCATAATTGATAATGTATTTTTAAACAATGATCTCCTTCTCCACAACATATGGGCATGCCTTCCACTCCTGTAGAGTAATTGTCAATCAATTGCCCTTCCTCTTCAGTCTTCAATGGTCCACGGGTGTTAAGTGGCCCAGGAAACTGGACAGTTAGATTATTATAAATCATAATTGGAAGATTTGTCCAGGGCACCCCTCTTAATAGGGGTGGATTAGGTATATAGGCCCAGTATGTATAATTACCATCACTATGACTCCAACTTACCTGTATAGCAGTAATAACTAGCATGGCCAAAAACAAAATTTCAGGATTGAGAGATGCTCTTGATTTTAATCACCCCCATATCGGTATTGTGATCTTTTCAGTTTTTTTATTTTAATAGGGAACATGAAGGTACTTTGAGTTTTATTTCTTTCCAATCCGTATCTCACCTCCTTTATTTCTTCATCCATGGGTTGGTGAGGATTCATGACTTAACTTTATTCTTTTATCTGGAACCCATACCTTTGCTGTACCTGTAGAAATATAAGCGAAACTATGGCCCCAACGGGTAACAGTTGCCGGTTTCCATTGATTAGTTTCCAAATTTAAGCCCAAAATATGCTGTTCTAATGGTTGTAATTTCTTCCCTGGCCAGTGTTTACTCATAAGTGTGTGACCATTTGCATCCTCATTCAAAAACTTTGAGTGTGTATAAGGCTTTCATAAGTTTTTGCTTGGAGGTATCCACATAATCTCCTCCCTGATGTTTTATTGGTAATAATGCCTTTTGACAATCTGCATTAGCATTTTCAAATCCCAGCATAAGCAGCAAAACAGACTGAGCTTCTGCATGAACCACCACCTTGCAAATAGCATCATGAAGACGAGCCAAAAATTTAGTATATGGTTCATTTGTGCCTTGAGTTATTTTTGTAAAAGCTTTATCAACTTCACCAGAGGAAGATAATTTAGACCAAGCCCATAAGCAAATATATTTTATTTGATTTAGAGCAATTTCCCCGTTGGGCTTGAGCACACAAAGGAGCAGCTGTACCGGTCCCAGTAGGTTCATCAAAAGTTGCTCCAGGTAGATTCTGTGCTGCATTTGTACGGCCTATCCATTCAGCCTCATCCCTCCATCAAGATTTAAACTGTAAATATTGACCAGCTTCTAATATAGTTTTAGCCAAAGTTTCCTAATTAATTGGGATTAGCAAATTTTTATTAGCATACAAACCCAAAAAACCCTGCACATAAGGTGAATTTGGACCATAATTGGAGATAGAAATTTTAAAGATTTTATAAAATTGAAATTCAATAGGGTCATGGTTAACATTAACACTACCTTGAGGATATTGGGGATTCAGAGGGAAAGGTTGTCTAGTAATAGGAAACAACAAGGCATCAGGGAAAGCAATGATACAAGGGAATACCAGAGTCTCATTCAAATATGCATCAACAGGAAATTTAAAACAGTTATGACGTGTCTTATACTGTAAATCAGCAGGGGAATTATCTTTGGGAGGAGGAATATTAGCGAAGACAGGAAAGGCATTAACCTTACATTGAGTTTGAAATAAATCATCCAACCTAGCTAAAATTTTTCCAAAATTATGGAGGAGTTCCACTATTCTTAACTTCTTCAGGAGGTGACAAAAAGGGAGTTAAGGAAGGATATTCAGGAGGCGGTGGTGCAGGCCACTCTTTAGCCTCCTCAGAAAATATCGCCTGAGAGGAATACTCTGGAGAATCTATAGGGATTGGAGAGGTAGACTCATCAATTTTAAGAGGACCCACATCCTGCGATAAATCTTCATCGCTCTGAAAAGGTCGTATAGCCAAAGCAATTTGTTGATAAGCAGCCCATACATCAGCCTAAACAAGTTCTGCACGCTGAGGAGCTCATATAAGAGCCTTCCCCACATCCTGCCAGAATGTAGGATTTAATTGGTTTCATTTTGAAGGAGAAAACCAATGAGAATGCCACTGTATCAAGTGTAACAGCTCTCGTAGGATATGTTCCTTAGTCCTCACCCCTGAACTATGAAGAAGAGATTTCAAAATCTCCACATACTCATCAATCTGAGATGGGTAATTACCCATAATCTCTGCTTCTCCCAACGGCTTTGCGTACCAACCACCCAGCACTTAAACACCCGTTTGGTTAACTCACCTAGAGTCCCTGTTCAGGCCCCACGTTGGGCCCCACTATGTTGTTTTCAATGTGAGGTGCAAAGGAAGAGTCAGACAAGTTGATGCATAGGAAGCAGAGGGCTGCAGCTCACTCAGGCAAAACAGCCCCGAGATCACTGTGACCCTTTCTTTTATTCATCTTACAACAACGCATAAATTCTCCCCACACACACACAACCTTGCTCTCCCACTCTGTTTCTCTTACTACAGCAAGAACACTGCCTTCTCTGGCAGTCTACCAAGGGGCATAAGTACAAACATTGTTTTTAGCCCTAAATGCCTTAGTCTATCTAATATCTCAGCTTGGTGCGTGAGAACGTTGCCTGTTTGTGAGTTCCCAGACAATCTTTCTTGGGAATTCAGAGGGAATTCAGACAATAACATCTTTGTGGTGAGGTCATTTCACTCTGCCTCCTCCCACTGATATCTGAATAATTCCTTTGTGCCAGCAATTGTTATCCTAGGAGTCATGCCCCATGCTGGGGAGCAGGGTATTGGATTTATTTGCTGTGTTTGGCTTAGAGAGAGTCCACATTTCAGTAGCATGGAGGTTTTTAGGAGCTAATTCTGAGACAATAGATATTATTAGGCTAATTTTCAATTTTACAAGAATAAGGTTCATAAGTACATACATTAATATAGAGAGTTTGGCATATTGATCTGTTTTCTTTTATTAGGCATTTCCTATGCTATGAGAGAACATAGCAGGAGTTCCCAGAATGGGAATTTAATATTTTATTTGGTATTGTGTGGGTCTCCACCCACTGGCAACACCCTTTATGACCACAAGTAAACATTCATATTCCATAGAACCATGCCAATGTGCACCCTTCCCCACACCTCCTCCCACCGCTTCCACCCTGCACCAGTGACCTTCCCCTGTCACAGTTGCCAAAAGAACACTACCACAATTGTATTATCAACCAGAGTCCTTTACCTCACCAGAGTTCACCTATTCCTTTTCATAGCCCTCTATGCTGTTGATTGGATAGACCAAACCTGCTCATACTCACTCCAGCATCATTTATATCACTGCACCACCACCACCCCATTCCAATGCCATCCCATCCACCTTATCATAAATTCTACCCAGATTGAGCATCAGCTCAACACTTTCTACTTACCTTTTATCTACTGGAAGCCTGTCTTCTAGACTCTACTTCTGTGAGTCTACCAAACATTCTTAGTGCATATCTGTAGCACTTTGGCATTGTTTATGAATTCCAAAAATATTTATTGGATTATGTATGTAAACTGGTCTGTCAGAGGAATCACTTTTAATTGATTAAGTTATGATTAGGACTTTGATTGGGCCACATCAGTAGGGTGTTGAGTCCCCGCCCCAAGGAGCGGGGACTCAAAGAGAAAAGACATGGCAATGGACAGAGTTGGGAGTATTTAGTTAGAGCCCAGGAAGTAAACACATGGGAGAATGCAGAGCAGCTGAGCCTGGAGAGAATCAAGCCCTGGGGAGAGTGACAAAGCCATTTGTCTGATGGTCTACAGCTGGCCTTGTGAAATTAGCAGAGCAGCTGAACCAGGAGAGAGGCAAGCCCTGGGAAGACAGGAACCTAGGAAGCCTAAACCGTGGCAAATGTCAGCAGCCATCTTGCTCAAGCACGTGGCAGCAGACTTTGGTGTGGGAAGTAGCTTATGCTTTATGGCCTGGTAACAGTAAGATTCTACCCCAAATAAATACCCTTTAAAAATGCCAACACATTTCTGGTATTTTGTATCAGCACCCCTTTGGCTGATATGATGGTTAGGCTAATGCATCATCTCGGCCAGGAAATAGTGTCCAGGTGTTAGGTCCAGCGAGCACTGGGCTAATTGTATTACAAGAGCATTTATGGACTTTGATCACCAGTGAGTTTACTGCATGGATGGCTGATTAAATCTGCATTAATCAGGGAGATTGCATCAGCAATGGGTGAGACTTTTATCCAATCAGTTGATTGCCTTAAAAGCGGAGGTGATTTCAACATTTAGATAGAATTTCCCAGCTCGTCTTTGGAAAGTCAACTTCTCCCAGAAACTCATCAAAGATCTTTCATTGGACTTTCATCAGAGCCCCTGGTTTGCAGCCTGCCTGCGGAATCTGGAATTGTGCATCCCCACGGTCATGTGAGAGACTCTTATAAAATCTTATATTATTGACAGGTATCTCCCATTGATTCTGTTTCCTGAGAGAACCCTGACTAATACAGCTGACTAATACAATACCCATTAGATTATGCAATATTTGTCATTTAGTGACTGGCTTACCTCACCTAACATAAGGTCTTCAAGATTCATCCATGTTCTCAGATGTGTACATACTTTAATCCTTCTTTTAGCTGAGTAATATTCCATCCTATGAATATACCACTTTTTGTTTATCCATTCATCTCTTGATGGACACTTGTGTTGTTCCCCAACTTTTGGCAATTGTGAATAATGTCATGATGAACATTGATATGCATATATCTGTTTGTGTCCCTGCTTTTAATTCTTCTTGGTTTATTCCTAGTAGTGGGATTGCCAAAATATATGACATTTCCATAATTAACTTCCTGAGGATCTGCCAAATGTCCTCCACAGTGGCTGCACCATTCTATCTTCCTACAAGCAGTAGATGTGTGTTCCTATTCCTCCACCTCTCCAAAACTTGCAGTTTTCTGATTTTTTTATTCTGTCCTCAGATTTCTCATTATTATTGTACAGAAATGCTACTGATATTTTTCTTTATGATCTAATGTCCAGGCACTTTACTGAACTTGTTTACTAAATCTAGAAACTTTGTTGTCGATTTTTTGGGACATTTTATGTATAAGATCGTGACACCAAAAAATAGTGAAATTTTTGTTTCTTCCCTTCCAATTTTGATTCCTTTTATTTCTTTTAATTGTCTAAGAGCTCCAGCAAGTGCTTCTAATAAAATGTTAAATAAGAGTGGTGACATTGGGCATCCTTGTCTTGTTCCAGATATTAAAGGGAAAAACTTTTAACATTGAGTATGATGTTAACTGCGTGTTTTTCACATATACTCTTTATCATGTTGAGGAAGTTTCCTTCTATTCCTATCTCTTGAAGTGTTTCTATCAAGAAAGGATGCTGTATTTTGTCAACTGCCTTCTCTGTCATGAAATAAATTATCATGTGACTTTTTTCCTTTGATCTGTTAAGGTTGCATATTTTATTAATTGATTTTCTTAGGTTGACTCATCCTTGCATACTTGAAATAAAACCCACTTGATCATGGTGTTTAATTGTATTGATGTGTTGTTGGACTCAATTAGCAATTATTTTGTTGAGAATTTTTTCATCTAAGTTCATTATATAGATTTTTGTCTGTAGTTTTCTTTTCTTGTAGCCTCTTTATGTGGCTTTGGTGTTAGGGTGAGGTTTGCATCATAAAATAAGTTAGTTAATGTTCCCTTCTCTTCAAATTTTTTGGAAGAGTTTGAGAAAGGTTAGTATTAGTTCTTTCCAGAATTGTTAGTAGAATTCACCTATGAAGCCATTTGGTTCTGGACTGTTCTTAGTTGGGAGGTTTTTCATGACTAGTTCAATCTCACTTATTGTGATTGGGTTTTTTTGAGTTCTATTTCTTCTTTCGTCAATGTAGTTTGGTTGTTGGTTTCTAGAAATTCATCCATTTCATTTAAATTTTCCATATTGTTAGCACACAGTTTTTCAAAGTATCCTATTATGATATGCATTATTTCTGTGGGATCAGTGGTGATATTTCCTCTCTCATTTCTGATTTTATTTATTTAAATCCTGTCTTTTTTCTTTGTTAGTCTAGCTAAGAGATTTCAATTTGATTAGATTTCCCAGTGAATCATCTTTAGGTTTTCTTAATTCTTTCAGTGTTTTTGTATTATCAATTTCATTTAATTCTGCTCTAATATTTGTTATTTCCTTCCCTGTGCTTGCTTTGGGATTAGTTTGCTTTTCTTTTCTGGTTCTTCAGGTGTGTAGCTTGGTTTTTGATTTTTGCTCTTTCTTCTTTTTTCATGCAGGTATTTAGGGCTCCAAATTTCTCTCTCAGCACTGATTTAGCTGCAGTCCATAAACTTTGATATGTTGTGTTCCCATTTTCCTTCACTTTGAGATATTTAATGATTTCCCTGGAAATTTCCTCCTTGACCCACTGATTGTTTAAGAGTGTTGTTTAACTTCCATATATTTATGCTTATTCCAGTTCTTGGTCCATTTGTGACTTCTAGCTTAATTTTGTTGAAGTCAGAGAAAGTGCTTTGTATAATTTCAATCTTTAAAAATTTTTGACACATTCTATGACCTAGCATGTGGTTTATCATGGAGAATGATCCATGAGCACTTGAAAAGAATGTGTATCCTTGTGCTTTTGGGTGTAATGCTCTATGTAAGTCCATTAGGTATAGTTTCTCTAAAGAATTATTCAAGGTCTCTGTTTCTTTATTGAGCTTCTGTCAAGATGTTCTAATAGTGATATTGGTGTATTGAAGTTCCCCACTGTGACTGTAGAGGCATCTATTTCTCCCCTTAGTTTTTCAGTATTTGCCTCAATTATTTTGAGGTTCTCTGGTTAGGTGCATAAATATTTATGATTGTTTTATCTTCTTGGTCAAGTACTCTTTTTATTAATATATAGTTTCTTTCTTTGTCTCTTTCAACAGTTGTGCATTTAAAACCTATTTCATTTGATATTAATATAGCTACTCCTGCCCTGTTTTTGGTTATTGTCTGCATGTAAAATCATTTTCCAACCTTTCAATTGAAACATGTTTTGTCCCTGAGTCTAAGGTGAGCTTCTCATAGTATATAGATGAGTAATATTTATTTATCCATTTTGTGCAACAAATTATTTTTTGCACACAGGAAGATAAATTAGAACAATTAGTACAGGAACAAAGGTAATTTATCCACAGCATAAGAAGCCATAGGAGGGAAACTGAGATTTGATTTAAAATTCCCAAGATATAATGTGGTCCCTGGTTACTCAGGGAGGCTGACATAGCAAAACTAATCATGATTCTGTTTACATGTGTTCAAGTGGGAACCTCAAGGATTAATTATCTTTGGAGTAGTATCCTAATTGAATGTATTTCTGTGAAATGCTAAGGAATTCTACTCAATTTCATCATATAATTTTCCAAAACTTTTGTCTTTGGAACTTTCCCTCCATTTGAATGTTCATCAGCCATTTACTCATGGTTTATTCTGGGAGAGATGTTTATGTTTCAGATGATCTGATATATCCTATTTGAGGAGTAATAACTTTTGCCCTTTTCAGAATTGTTTTATGTTGGCATTATTGTAATTAAGTGTGGTTATGCAGATATCATATCAATATTATGAAATAACAAATTCAGGGATATATTCCAAAATCTCAAATGTAGTTTAAATATATTCGCTTCAGTGGTATTCAGACAGAGAAATAACTGAAAGGAACCATGAAAATAGAATGCAACACCATCAGATATGTGACACATACTACTGAATATACATACATACATATGTATACATACATATATATGCATATTGTGTACACAAACTCAGCCATATACAGAACTAAACAGAAAGAAAGCTTAGATAGATATATAGAGGTAGTTTGATAGATACAAATTCTAAAAATAATCTCAAAGCACAGTAATAAGTTAACTTAGGTTTTGCATTTTCAATTTATGCATGCTTTAAATCATGAGTTTGTAGATTTTTTCATTGTGTCAGCTGATAATTTGCAGTGCTCTAAAGTTATTTTTCAAATACCACTCACCACATCATTGACTTATGCAAGATTCTAAATATTCCCATTTATACTTGTAAATATAGACTACAGGCCATTGACTACTTTCTTAGACACTAGAGAAATATACATTTGTGTTCAATTATCTTAGCTCTTTAAAAGATTCTCTAAAGATATGCATATATAAGTAGACATGTCAATTAAACAGATGACATATATAAATATTTGCATGATACTGCTTTCAAGGAGGCAGAAAAGAATGATGTTTAAGCAACATGACCTCAGAACCAGACATCTGGCTTCAGGGATGGTCATTGCCTAGACCAGTAACACACTTTGCTTCAATTAACCTGTCTATGAAATGCATGTATGCATTTTATCTATCTTATCAGGAATGATGAGAAATTAACAATGCCTCTCTCTCTCTATCCCTCTTTTTTTCTGTCTTTCTAATATGTGTATACATATATATATGTATAAGACCATGTGAATGCAGATTAATGGTAGCATTACTACTATGTTTTGAATTACTCTAGTTTTCTATCACAGAATTAAAAGAAAAACAGATAAATGTCTCCCCCTCTGATATGCATGTACTTATAAATACATACACTCTACAAGATTTGATAGACCAAAATACATAAACCTTTAAATTTTCTATTCTAACATTACAAGTTCTATCATGTTAAAATGCAGTTCAACTTATTTAGCTCAATTTTGTAACCATAGATGGGCCAAGAAAATGAAAAAACTGTTGGAGTGGAAACTTACTTTTCTTTTATATGGTTATAGGAAATTTCTATAGTACACATTTCTCACTATCTCTTTTGGTTCTATAAAATGTTGGATACTGTACATAAAAGCAGTTCAGAAATGCATGAATAAAAGAAAAATCAACAATAGAAGTGAGGAAGTCCATATGCAATAAAATGAACAGTGAATGGAAGGAAGAAGGGAAGGTGAGAGCTAAAGATATGCTATCAGAACTCTATAAGGTTGCTACAGCAGACCTAACATCCTATATCACCTCTGAGATATTTATATATTAGGCATGTTGTCTAAACTTTCCAGCCCTAAATTTCCTAATTGAAACATTTTGATGATAAACTCATTACAAGATGGAATGATAACAACATGAAGTTGAAATTGAATACAAATTGAAATACAAATGAATATTTGTATTTTATATTTTCAATTTAATGTTTTCAGGATAATTCCAATTATTTTACTGAATTTTACTATTTGCAAGTATCTTCAATAATTTAACTGACACAATGTGGTATTCTCTTTGGTGTGAGAAATATTATTCTAAAAATTCTGGTCAGCAAGAAACTCTGAAAGATAGTATGGCAAATCTCTCCATTTTGGTAAATTAATTCATACCAAAAGGATTTAGAATGAGTCTATGGATAGCAGGTTTCTTTTTATGGTCTTTCTGGTTTTGTATGCTCTGCTGTTAGCATGGAACTTTGGCAGGATTGGGATCACCATTGCTGACTCCCAGCTGCATGCTTATATTTATTTCTTGCCCAAAACATGTCTCTTCTAGAATTTTTTTTTTTATTGCTCCCCATCCACTGAAGGCTTTGTAGAAGACTTAAGTTGTCTCATTCATTGGCTGTGCTTGTCAGTTCTTTCTCTTCATTCTTTTTATAATTGTAAGAGTATTCCTTTGGCTGCCATGACATAAGAGCATATATATATATCTTGTATGTGGGAAGCTGGCACTCAAGCAGATCCACACTGACTCCCTGAGTTGTTTTTTGGTGTTTTTTTTTCTTTCATTTATTTCCTTGTTGTTTGTTTTTCTTTGTTTCTAAGGAGGTACCTGGAACTGAACCTAGGACCTCCCAAGAGGGAAGCAATCACTCAACCACTCAAGTTGCATCCACTCCTTTTCATTTCTATTCTAAATCCCCTTTCTAATTTGGTTGTCATTTTTGACAATAACTGTTATCCTCCACTTATGGTACATCAAATGCTGTAATACAGATTTCCATGACATTTGTTTACTGTTTTGTGATAAAAATGAAATAAAGGACTTCTCTGTTACCTCACTCCTCTATTATTCTCAACTTTTTCAAACATGGCACTCAATCACCTGGAAGTTTGTAATCATATTTATCACCATCTTTGTCTTCTTTTCATATTATCACAGCCATTTTGAGGATCTGTTCTAGCAAAGGAGAGCAAAAACCTTTTCCATGTTTTCATATGACTTTGTGGTGGTCATTTTATTCTTTGGGACTGTGCTCTTCATGTATGTACAACTAAATGCCAACTCCTCAATGGAGCAAAATATAGTAGTGTCAAATTTTTCACCTTAGTTATCCTCATGTTAAAACCTTTGGTCTATATTCCAATGAACAGAGATGTTAAAGTTCCTTTAGGGAGAATCGTTCAGAAGTATAGGCCTGAATTTTTACCTTTCTTCTTGGGCTACAGCAGCATAGCAAAACTAAATTTTTCTATGCTTTTAAAGCTAAAAGTGTTCATGTGTGGGTGTATGAATCAGGGCAGCATTTAACATAATGGTGATTCTTGGCATGTATCCTAAATACTGTTTTACTGTTTTCTTCTTCTTTTTTTAATACATAAATGTTTTTTTTAATATATAGATATTTTAAAAGATGCCTATATTACATAAATGTTACACAAATATTACAGGTATTCCCATGATCTCCACCTCCCATACCTCCCATAACATCTCACATAAACATCTTTCATTAGTGTGGCACTGTTTCCTAAATGCACAGAAATAAATAAGAAAACTTAACCAACATGGACCAGTTGAAAGAAGGAAGTGGTGAGAAATTCCTGTTTCAATGAACTTTTTTGTCTTTAGAAGAAAGATGTCCACATTTACCCTGTCCACTCCCTATTTTTGTTGCTTTTACATTCCATTTTATATACCTTTCCACAATATCAGCTATCTCCTGGCCCTTCCCTTCATTCTCCACTTTTAAAATCCTATGTGCATTAATTTTTCTACATCTCATTTTAAGTCCTTTATACAGATTAATTCAAATTACTACAAATGCATGGAAGAAAAATTGATTAAGTCAGAAAGAATTGATTTTGAATCAGATCTGTCCTTCATATTCTGTGACATGAGGTATGTTCAGGTATTTTTATAAACTCATAAATTCCTGGGTACTTTGAGAATTCCAGAGGGGTTATATATTCCAAAAAAGTCATTCCTCTGTATTGGCTTTCATGTAATTTTTAAAAATATATACTTTTAT
This sequence comes from Cabassous unicinctus, assembly GCA_029593785.1. Lineage (NCBI taxonomy): Eukaryota > Metazoa > Chordata > Mammalia > Cingulata > Chlamyphoridae > Cabassous > Cabassous unicinctus. The sequence continues at coordinate 13,315 of JAQZBX010009842.1, forward strand.
TAGAGGATTTGTGAACTTATAAAACAATCATGTACGTGTGTGAAATTCCCATACAACACCCCTTCACCAACATACTACATTGTTGTGGAAAGTTTGTTACAAACCATGAGATAATATCATCAGACTATTACCAATAACTATGGTCTATAGTGGACAGTTGTTATATTTTTTGTATACTCCCTCATTATTAATACAGTACATCTTTAGCATTGATGTTGGAATATTACAATATTGTTGTTAACTATAGTCCATAGTTTACATTAAGTGTATTTTCCCATGCTTCTTCATATTCTTACCACCTTGTAATAGGGATGTACATTTGTTCTAGTTCATGTAAGGACATTATTGTATTTGTACTATTAACCACACTTACCATCTACCTCTGGGTTCACTATGTTTTTCAGTCCCTAGATTGTCATCTAGCTTACTTTCAATTGACATTTACATCCCTAGGCTACCCTTTACAGCCACATTCCCATTTATAAACCAGCTATGTTAGTTCTACTCACTATAATGTGTTACCATCAACTCTATCCATTTCATACTTTTGCAGTCAAGTTAATTGAAACTTCTACATACATTAAGTATCAGTAACCATTCTCAGCCATCCTCTTATTTCCTAATAATCTACACTCTAGTTTTTAACTCCATGTTTATTCTTCATATTTAGATCATATTAGTGAGACCATGCAATATTTGTCCTTTTGTGTCTGGCTTATTTCACTTCGCATAATGTCTTCAAGGTTCATCCATGTTATCATATGTGTACCAATTTCATTTCTTCTAACTGCACAATAGTATTATTAAATCATAGGTATATACTGCATTTTGTTTACTCATTCAGCAGTTGATGTACACTTGTGTTGTTTCATCTTTTCACAAAATTGTGAATAACATCGCTATGAATGACAGTGTGCAAATTTCTGTTCATGTCACAGTTTTCAGTTCTTCTGGATATATTCCTTTTAGAGGAATTGCTGAATCATATGGAAATTCTTTATTTAGATTCCTGAGGAAACATCAAACTGTCTTCCACAGAGGCTGCACCAATTTACATTCACACCAATAGTGAAAGAGTGTTCCTATTTCTCCACATCCTCTAAGAAAGAAAGAGGACAACCATCTCACACCTAATACAAAAATTAACTCAAAATGGATTGCAGCCATTTGCTATTATTTATGAATTCCAAAAAGAAATGTAGATTATGCTTGTAAACTGGTTGGTTCCTCTGGCGTGATAACCTTTTGATTGTAATAAACTCAGCTGAGATGTTAAAATTATATTAAGGTTATGTTAAGATTAGGGCTCTGATCCAACCATGTCATTAGAGTGTAACTCATCATCGAGTCCCAGCTCCCTTGGGCATAAAACAGGCACTCACAGAGCAGTAAACACACATAGAAAAAGAACACAGAGGAAGAGAAACAGCTCATTAGACATGGCAGAGGCCCCAGAAGAGAGATGAACCTGGTAGTCTACAGCTGACCTTGTGAAGAGAACTGAGCAACTGAGCCTAGAAAGAAATGAGCCCTGGGGAGACAGATGAGCCTTATACCAGCCTACAGCTGAGATTGGAATAAGCTGGGATGATGGAGCCTTAAGAGGAAGAAGGAAGGCTGAACCCTTGCAGACATTGCCTGCCATCTTGCTCCAACATGTGGCAATGACTTTCAGTGAGAAAGTGCCTCTTATGGTACCTTGAGTTAGACTCTTTAGGGCCTTGTGACTATAAGCTTCCACCCTAAATAAATACCCTTGTAAAAGTCAACAGAGTCCTGGTACTTTGCATCAGCACCCCTTTGGCTGATTAACACATGGAGGTCAAGGACCTAAATATAAAATGACAATCATGTAATATTTAAGAATGCAATCTGGGCTTTAAACAGAGTGTCATTTCTAGTCCCACAACTTTTTTTTCTTGCTGCTTCAGTACATCATTTTCTGCTTAATTGTATTCTATTCTCCTCTTATTATTTTCCATTGCATGGAAAACAACAGACCAAAGATTTTATTTGTTTTCTTTTGTTTTCCCATTAACTTACCAAACTATGAAAATGAAGATAAAATCCAACAAAAAAAGATTGATCAAACTAAATCTCAATTATACCATTCCTCATGTCATATCCAATGTCCTTTCTCATGAGACAGTGCTATCTTTAGTCTATTATTTACATTTCAATATGCCTATATGCCACAAGAACCAGATTATTGCTTCTCAAGAAGCTCCCTCTGCTTGTCTTATGTTTCATGTTGTTTATGGTCTCCTGATGAAACTTTAAATTACATCAGTCTTATGAAATGAAAATCAGTTACATATAACCATTTCCATAGAGCATGTTCAGCCAAATATTTCAACTAACAAACACCTAAATATTCAATAATTGCATTTTGAATATTTTATCAAAATTCATAGATGATGTCTCAAAGGCAATGGATACAAATAATGACTTACAACCATATGAATAAAAGGCTTTTCAGTGTGGACCCTTTTTGTGTACATGGAATTTCTTTCCAAAAATAATTTTATCACAGAGATTCTGGAAAAATTGCTGATCAATTTTAAATCATAATAATTTTAAATATTATTTTCCACTCTTCTAGAAATTAAAGGTGTATATATACTGAAGTATAGGTTTGCAACAAGTATAATATTCCTGCCACTGTGCTTGGTGTATAAGACATTATCAATGGAGATTGTTTATTATTACCCTATTAACATATAACTTTATATTAACTCATTGGGAGGAAATTATTGGTGATGCAATTTATCACATTTAAATTTTATCAAATGCTTTAAGAGAAGTAAAGAAATTATTTCTGGTGTATAATATATCCAAAGAAAGGAATAAGAATCAATTCAAACTATTATCAGAACAATGAGTCTCTGTTCTCTGGTTTGGTTGAAATAGATTCAGTGAGAAATATCTTTATAACCATTATTGCCATGTCAAATCTAATTTTAAATAATCATGTAGTATTTTCAAAATTAATAGTTTCTAAATTAAGGATTATGAAAAAAAATTTAAAATAGCAATACTGGATATTTAACCTGAAAAATATTTCAAGCTTGTCAATATATTTTGGAAATATATATCTTGAGGAAAACTTAGAAGAAAACATTTATGCTCAGTGAATTTAATATATTTTTATTAATAATTTTATAACTGCATTTAAATATCACATTCCATTAGTTATAATTAAAACAGTTACTTTTTATTGTAATGATAATGGTTCAAGACTATTCATTAAATTCATGGATGAACCAATTTTTGATAAATCTTTATCTACACCATTATCTCATATTTACATAAAAATAAAAATTCCAAGAGGTACTTAATTATTTTGATGTAATACACATGAATATAAATAACTCAGACTAAACATGCAAAGTTGATGTTGCTGTTCCTGAGGCAAAACCTGCCTTATAAATTTATAAATTGCTACAGAATTTTGAATAATATTTTTAGTTGAAATCAGATTAGAACATCCATTATAAAAAGAGGCAATATATCACATGAAAAAATATCAGTTGACTGTATATTTCAGCTGCTTTCAATTCACTGGTTTTCTTCAGAGAGAAAGACTCTCATAGATGTATTATGCACGTTTCCATCCCTTTAAGAACTGTACATTAAGGAGATGCCAACTCCTCTACAGTGGCAGTTGAACACTACTTAAATTTTGAAGCTTCAATTTCTTTATCACTAAAATATGTACAATGAAGCCTGTTGTAGTGACTAAAAAAAGACAATCAATTAAAATTTATCAATATGCTTGGAACAAAAGGACAATGAAGAAAAAGCAATTAACATTACTATTACAAAACTGTAATCTTCGCTTTACCAGTGTAAAGTCTACAACTTCTATTGTTGATGCATTAGATCACTGTGAATTAATTTGGAATTATGAACTAAATTAGATTTTTAAAAATTAAACAAAATGTCTATACCTATTTTTCTTAGGAGAGGCCCCTATTTATGTTTTATAGCATACTTTTCTCAACCACTGGAATTATGACATCTCACTATTTAAACCTCATAATTGATAATTATTTTATGATCTCACATCAAATTGCACTTTTACTTCTTAATTATTTCCAAAATTGTTCCCATATTCTTCAGTCTCATGCCCCCATCCTTTTTCATTCTAATAATCAAGACTGTCATCTTTCAAAACCATCCACTCATGTGCCACTAAAGTTGTTGTTGTCAAACTTCCATTTAAATTACTTGAGAAGACTTTTTGTCAATGGAATGAAGTCCAACTCTATGATATCATATTGTAAGTATTTGGCATCTGGCTTCTATTAGTACTTCAGAGATAATGCTTTCATTTTCCCAAGATATACTTATTGAATGCCAGTAAAGATCCAGTCAAGATGCTAGACTATGAGGATAAAAAAAGAATGGTATCTACTTAAAATTTTATCAAATTTAATAGAAAGACAAGCATATAATTAAATTAATTTAAAAACATGAGGAAATTCAGGCATTAACATTTACTTTGAGATTTCAGTTTCTAAAATAAGTTCACCTTGTCATTCTAAGGGGTTCAGAGAAGAGAAGGTGTTCACAGGTGATTAATATCAAATGAGGTTTATTAAGGTGATCTTCCCTAAACATCAACCATCCCAATATTATTCATCTCCCTTCCTTGCTTCTTCATTCTCCATAGTACATTTACCACCATCTGATAAAGGATTTATTTTCTTATTCCCCACCAAGGGTATAAAGGCCATGCAAGAACAGGGATCTATCTGTGTTTATTCACTGCTCCACCCCCAGTACTTATAACTTTAGTGTATGTGTGAGTGAAGATGATAAATACTCGCTACATTAACTCAGTAATCTTGGATGTGGTGATGGTTAGTTTCATGTGTCAAATTGGTCAAGAGATAGTGCCAGTTATTTGGTTAAGCAATAACTGCCCTTATTGTTACTGTGAGCATGTTTCATGAACTTAAATCAAAAGTAAATTGATTGCATCTATGGTTGATTACATGTACAATAAACTGCTGAGATTGAAGGCATTCAAAGGAGAAGGAATGATGTCAACAATCAGAAGACAGAATTTCAATTTATAATTCAGTCAGTCAACTTCTCCCTATGGAAATTGGACTTGCCCATCCCCACAGTCATGTGAGACAATTTTATAATATCTCATAAAATTTACAGAAATCTCCTGTTGGTTCTGTTTCCCTTGAGAATGGTGACTAATACAGGTGACAAATCACTGGAACATACTCGTGGCTGGACTCTGATTACCATGACACTATATGCCAAGGCATACCCCCTCTGCAATATTAATTGCTACATTCAAAATGTGAGGAAATTATGTTCATTACATCCAATGAGCTTCAATGACACCCACTGATAACACAAGCTTCAGGTTAAGAAGTGTATCATATAAAGCAGTAATGATGACATAATGCAGACATCATTGGCTATAACATAAGACCCCACTTTGTTTAAAAGTATTATATTGCATTCAGGATTACAGGCTGAGGGCTTCATCTGAGAGAGCCCCCTCAGCAATGTTGTGTAGAAAGAGGCTTTTAATATGTGATTGTGTGTCATGTATTATGCTACATACAAATAGGGATAGAAATATTCAGGGGAACTCCATGTCTGTATGTAATGGAAAATTTAGGATGATTTTCAAATCAAGAGGGAGTTGCCTTGACTAATATCATCTGAGTTCATTGAAATGAAAGTGTGTGTTTCTTTTTTATAAGGTCATATTTATCAAAGACCCATATTTCAGAACAGGAGACATTTGTGCTTCAGCTGCCATAGAATTACCAAGGAACCTATTGGGAAAGACCTGGGATATAAAGCAGAATATCACATAGCAAATAAATTATTTTATTTTTATTTTTAAATATGCTTTATATTACATAAATGTTATATTCAAAATACAGGAGGATTCCAAAATAACTAACCACTTCTCCCTCCCAAACTTTCCCCATTAACAACTTTCGTTAGTGAGGTACATTCATTACAGTTGATACATATTGAAACATTACTACTAACCATGGTCTATAGTTTACATTATGTTTTACACTTTGCACCACACAATTTTATAGGTTTTGACCAAATGAATAATGGCTTGTGTCTATCATTGCAATATTATGCAGAACAATTCCAATGTTCCCAAAATGACTCATGTTACAATTACACTTCCTTCTCCTTCCCCTCAGAAACTCTGGTGAGCACTATCTTTATATCAATATTACATGTTCTTCCATTACTAGAACAATAATAGTCTACGTCTGTCCATAGTTGCATTCTCCCCTTATATTTGTTCATTCCTCAAACTTGAGGATTTGGGGGATGGTAATGCCCAATCTACTTCTGATTGAGATGGAGCTTAGATCCCATGGGAGAGATGGATGGAACTCTCTTGTATGCAGTTGTAGATATGCTGTGTTTTGGGATGGGTGGTGTCCACCAACCTCTTTTTGTTAGTTGTCCTGGGTAAGTCTGATGAACTGGAGATTAGTTGTTGGTGCAACTCTGCTGAGATTCAAGGCTCAAATGTCTTATGAATGACCAGAAGATTTAAGTCTCTGAGACATATATTTAATGAGTATAATGCTAATTATAGGATCAAATAAATGGGGCAGAAGAACCATGGTTAGAAAATTTATAAATGAGTCTAACTTTGATACATAAGAGAGGTAGGTTATCATATATTCAAAGGTAAGGACAACCAATGGGATGTAAATTTCCTGGGATTGTCTGCTCTACCTATAGTATCTAGAGGTTTCTAGAGCCCTTAGAAGCAAGCCTGCTTGAGGCACTGTTCACTGTGGCAGTTAATGAGATCTTCCTGAGACATGCATAAGCATAATGTCTAGAATGACGTCCAGACTTATTTTGAAATCTCTTAGACATAAAAACTCATTTGTATTTAATATTTTCTCCTTTTGGTCTATGTTTATTTCCAAATGCATTGCTAGTTGGGGCTTTGTAATAATGCTTTGGTGCCAGGGAAGCTTATCTCCAGGAGTCTTGTACCACATTGGGGAGAAGGTAGTAAGTTTATATGCTGAGTTTGGCTTAGAGAGAGACCATATTTGAACAACAAGGAGGGTATCATGAGGTAACTCTTAGGCAATATATATTACTAGGCTAAGTTTCATTTTCACAAGAACAAGGCTCATAAGTATAAGCAGCAATATCAAGGGTCTGGTGTATGAGTCTGTCTTTGCTAGGCACTGCCCATCCCATGTACTTTAGAGAATCTTATCACTCTATTAGGGAATATTTTCCACAGGTTATTGTGTGGTTCACCACCCACCAAGACAACACTCCACAACCTCATGAACACCTTCATATTTCATAGAGACATGCCTCAGGTGCCCCCTTCCACACATATCCACCCATCACTGACATACCTCAAAAGTGATTCTCCCCTATCCCGGGTGCAACACTTCTGAAATCCAAAACCTCCCCCAAAACAAAGCCAAAATAACAATAGCCATCATCATAATCAATAAACATTTTTGAAAATGTATATATATATTTTGCATTTTGCCTTTCATCATCATAAGATCTTTTATCTTTTATGTATATTGACTATTTCTTCTGTATGATCCCCCAGTGGGTTATTTTTTCACTTTTTTTTCCCCAAACACTTTAGGGTACTGAAAAGTCACATAGAAAATATAGAGGATTCACATATTTCCCCTCCACCCACATCCTCCACTACTAATAACATCCTACATAAGTATGGTACATTTGGTACATTGATGAACAAATTTCAAAGCATTGCTACTAACAATGGCCAATGGTTTGCATTATGGTTTACCTTTTGTATCATAATCTTTTACAGGTTCTGACAAAATGCATAATAGTCTGTATCTGTCTTTGCAAGATCATGCAGAACAATTCAAATGCCCCCAAAATGCCCTATGTTCCACCCATTCTTCCCTCCTCCTTCCATCAAAACCTATAGCAATCACAAAGTTTCCATTTTTTAAGAATAAGTTTCATAGTTAGACTAATCAATATTGAGGGCTTGAAATAATGGCCAGTTTTCTTTTATTAGGTGCTGCCTATATATTGAAAGTTTCTTGCCCCTCTAGTTGAGAATATAATAGGACTCCCCAGGATGGGAGTTTAATATTTTCTTGTTTATTGTGTGGGTATCCACCCACTTAGATAACACCTTATGCCAAGATGAACACCTTCATATTCCATACAATATGAAAGAATCCAGGTGCTTCCTTTCCCACATATACCCCAAACTCTGACACCCTGCACCATTGACCTTCCCCTTCCCTATTTGCCAAAAATACTTCCCCACCACTGTAGTTTCAACCAAAGACCTACAAATCTCCAGAGTTCACATATTACTTCCTCCAGTTCTCTCCTCATTTCCATGGATAGTTCATCCCAAACACCCCTACACTGCTCACTCTCACATTCCAGCATCATTGATCCCCCCCACATTCCTGCACTAACATCAACACCTTCCACTGCCAAATCACTCCTTTACACCTTATGTTGAGTTTTGCCCATATTGAGCATTGGCTCACCACACTTTGCTCCCATTCTGGATCCTGTTTATCTATCTTCCAGACTCTAGATCTGTGAGTCTGCTCAGTACGTTTAGGTCATATCAGTGAGGTCATGCAATACTTGTCCTTTAATAAATGGCTTACTTCAATCAAAATAAGTTCTTAAAGATTCATCCATTTTGTCATGTATGTCAATATTCTTTCCATCTTAAGCTGAGTAAAATTCCATTCTAGGTATATACCACAATTTGATTACTCATTCATCTGTAAATGGACACCTGAGTTGCTTCAAACTTTTGGCAATAATGAATAATGCCACTTGGTGTGCATATATCTGTTCATGTCCCTGCTTTCAATTCTTCTGGATATATATCCAGCAGTGAGATTCTGAATTATATGACAATTCCATACCAAGCTTCCTGAGGAAATGCCAAACCACCCTCCAAAGTGGCTACAGGATTCTACATTCCCACCAACAGTGGATGAGGATTCCCATTGCTCCACATCCCCTCCAACACTTGTAGTTCTCTTGTGGTTTTTTTTTTCATAGCCATCAGTCTAATAGGTATAAAATTATATCTAATTGTAGTTTTGATTTGCATTTCCCTAATAGCTAGTGATGTTGAGCATATTTTCATGTGCTTTTTAGCCATTTGTATTTCCTCCTTGGACAAGTGTCTATTCAAACCTCTTGCCCATTTTTTAAATGGGTTGTTTGTCTTTTTATTTTCAAGCTGTAGGATTTCTTTTTCTAAGCAGGATATTAGGACCTTATTTATTAAGTGGTTCCCAAATATTTTCTCCCATTGAGTAGGCTGCCTTTTCACTACTGACAAACTCCTATAAAGCACAAAAGTTTTAATTTTGAGGAGGTCCTATTTATCTAATTTTCTCTCATTTCTCATGCCTTCTATGTAAATTTCATGAAAACATTTCCTACTACATGATCATATAGATGCTTCCCTACATTATCTTCTGGGAGTTTTATGGTCTTGGCTCTTGTATTTAGGTCTTTGATCCACCTTCATTTAATTTTTGTATGTGGCATGCGATGGTGATCCTTTCTCATTCTTTGGATATCGATATCAAGTTCTCCCAGCACCATTTGTTGAAAAGGCCATTTTGTCCCAGTTGAATGGTGGTCTATTTGAATATCATTTGACCATATATATAACAATTCATAACAGAACATTCAATTCAGGTACATTGATCAGTATGCTTTTTGCCAATACCAGGCAGTTTTGACCACAGTAGCTTTGCATTATGCTTTAAAGTCAAGTAGCATGATTCCTCCAATTTCGTTTTTCTTTTTCAATATGTTTTTTACTATTTGGGAAACTTTGTCCTACCAAACAAATCTCATAATTGGCTCATCCAATTCAGTAAAATGCTGTTGTAAATTTTTTTGAGGTGCATTAAAACTGTAAATCAGTTTGGGTAGGATAGACATCTTAATTATGTTTAGACTTCCAATCAATGAACATGGAATATTCTTCCATTTATTTAGGTCTTCTTTAGTTTCCATTAACAATGTTGTGTAATTTTCTGTGTATAAGTCCCTTACATCTTCAGTTGTTTATCCCTCAATATTTTATTCTTTTTGTTGCTATTGTAAATGGAATTTTTTTCATGATTTCCTCCTCAGATTGCTCATTATTAGTGTACATAAATGCTACTGATTTTTGCATGTTGAACTTATATCTTGCCACTTTACTGAACTTGTTTATCAGTTCGAGAAGCTTAGTTGTAGATTTTTCAGGGATTTTTATATATAGGACCAAGTCATCTGCAAATAGTGAAATTTTTACTCCTTCCTTTTCAATTTGGATGCCTTTTATATCTTTAACTTGCCTAAGTGCTTGAGCAAGTACTTCTAACACAATGTTAAATAAGAGTGGTGACATTGGGGATCCTTGTCTTGTTTAATATCTTAGAGGGAAAGTGTTTAACATTTCACTTTGAATATGAAGTTAGCTGTGGGTTTTTCATAGATACTCTTTATCATGTTGAGGAAGTTTCCTTCTATTCCTATCTTTGAAGTGTTTTCATTAAGAAAGGATGATATATTTTGTCAAATGTTTTCTCTGCACCAAGAGATAATCATGTGATTTTTTTTTCTTTTGATTCGTTAATGTAGTGTATTATATTCATTGATTATTTTCTATGTTGAATCATCCTTGCATAGCAGGCGTGAGACCTACTTGATCATGGTATATAATTTTTTGATGTGTTGTTGAATATGATTAGCAAGTGTTTTATTGAGGATTTTAGCATCTAGTTTCATTAGAGAGATTGGTCTGTAGTTTCATTTTCTTGTGGCTTCTTTATGTGGCTTTGGTATTAGGATGATGTTGGCATCATAGAATGAGTTAAGCAATGTTCCCTCCAATTCAATTTTTTGGAAGCATATGAGCAGGATTGGTATTAGTTCTTTTTGGAATGATTTTTAAAATTCACCTTTGAAGCCATCTGGCCCTGGGCTTTTCTTCTTTGGGAGCTTTTAGTTGATTATTTCAATCTCATTTCTTTTCATTGTTCTGTTGAGTTCCTCACTTTTTTCTTTCATGGATGTAGGCTGCTTGTGTTTCTAGAAATTTTTCATTTCCTCTGTTATCCATATCATTGGCATGCAGTTTCTCAAAGTATCATTTATGATATTATTTTTTTCTGCAGGATCAGTGGTGATATCCATTCTCAAGTTTTTTGTTTTTTTTTCATCTTGACTCTTTTTTTTTTCCTTTTTAGTCTAGTTAAGGGTATCTCAAGTTTTTAAATCTTCTCAAAGATACAGATTTTAGTTTTGTTAATTTTTCTAGTGTTTTTTTTTTTAATTCTCGATTTCATTTAGTTCAGCTCTAATTTTGTAAGTTCCTTCTTTCTGCTTGCTTTTGGATTAGTTTCTTGTTCTTTTTTAGTTCCTTCAGGTGTCCAAGTAGGTCTCTGGTATAATCACTTTCTGCTTTTGTAAATATAAGCATTTATGACTATAAATTTCTCTCTTCATGCTACTTTTGCTTCCTCCCACAGGTTTTGATATATTGTGTTCTCATTTTCATTCAATTCAAGGTAGTTACTGGTTTCATTTTCATTTTCTCCTTGACCCACAGACTGTCTAAGACTCTGTTGCTTAACTTCCATTTGTTTGTGCCTATTCTTGTTCTCTCTCCCTTATTAATTTCCAACTTCTTTCCTTTGTGCTTGGTCAGAGAAATTTCTACAGATAATTCCAATCATTTTAATTCATTGAGACTTGTTCTGTGACCTAGCATATGATCCCTTCTGGGGAATGATCCATGATCTCTTGAGAAAATATATTTCTTGCTGTATTTGGGTGTAATGTTCTATATATGCCTATTATGTCTAGAGCCTCTAATGTATTACTCAATGTCTCTGTTTCTTTATCAACCTTCTTTTGAGATGTTCTGTCTAATGGTGACCATGGTGTATTAAATTCCCCTACTTAACTGTAGAGAGATGTATTTCTTCCCGTAGTTTTTCCAATGTTTGCCTCATGTATTTTGGGGCATCTTGTTTAGGTTCATAAATATTTGTGATTGTTCTTTCTTCTTCATAGAATATCTCTTTTATTATTATATAGTGGCCTTCTTAGTGTCCTACAATATTTTGCATTTACACTCTATTTTATCCAATATTAGTGTAACTACTCTTGCCTTTTTTTGGTTATTTTCTTGAAATTAAAATTGTTTTCCAACCATTCACTTTCAACCTCCTTAAGTCCCTGGATTTAAGGTGATTTTCCTGTAGACAGCATATAGATTGAATATATTTCCTTATCAGTTTTGCCAATCTGTCTCTTTTGATGGGAGAGTTGATTCATTAAAATTCAATGTTATTATTGTTAAGGCATTATTTACATTAACCACTTTTTCTTTAGGTTTACATATGCGATATTTTGTTTTGATTTCTCTATTTATCCTTTTGGTCACTCTTACTAATCTTCCGTTTTACATTCTTCTCCAACTCTCTCTCTTCTGTTTTGTTTCTTTCAATCTGCATATTCCCTTTAATTTTTCTTGAAGGGGACGTTCCTTTTTGAAAACCTCTCTTAATTTCTGTTTATCTGTGAATATTTTGATCTCCTTCTCATTTTTGAATGACGGCTTTGCTGGATACAGAATTCTTGGCTGACTTTTTTTTTTCTTTAGAACCTTAACTATGTCATACCACTGCCTTTTTGCCTCCATTGTTTCAGATCAGAAATCCATGCTTAATCTTATCAAGCTTTCCTTATATGTGATAAATACTTTTTCCTTTTATGCTTTCAGAATTCCTTCTTTGTCTTAAACATTTGACAATTTAATAAGTATGTGTCTCTGGGTAAGCTGTTTAGGATTTATATTGTTTGGAGTGTGTTATGCTTCCTGGACATGTACATCCATGTTCCTCAAGAGAGTTGGGAAATTTTTAGCAAGTATTTCCTCCACTCTCCTTCTGTCCCCTTTCCCTTTGCTTCTCCCTCCAGGGTGCCTATTATGCATATATTTGTTCATTTCATGTTGTCATTCCCTTCACTCAATCTCATTTTTTGCATTGTGGCTTTCATCACCATCAGATCTGTTATTTTTTTATGCATGCTTACAATTTTTTTCTGTATGTCCTCCTAGTGTCTTCTTAATATCCTTTATCTCTTCATTCACTTCATTAAGTAGTTTCAACATATTTGTTTGGTTATCCTTGATTAGTTGTTCCATTTTCTGTGTCTTTTCCTGTATTTTAGTTTGTTTATTATTCTGGGCCATGTCTTCCTGTTTCTTAGTATGTCTTGTAATTTTTTTGCTGGTCTCTATGCATCTGCTTATCTTGATGGGTTTATTCAGTTGATTAGCTTCACTTTATACTCTAGGCTTTTATTTCATTTTGTTTTAAGTTAAAGGTCTTTTTGGAACTTGTTAATGCTTATTCTATATTCTTGTAGTTGTCCATATGCCCCCCAAAAATATTGAGACCATACAAAAGGAAAGAAAGAAGAGAAAATAATAATTATAAGATGAAAAAGGAGTCATGAAAGAAGCAAGAAAAAAGTAATAATTGTGAAAACTCATAAAAAGCAAAAAGTAGTAGGAATAAAGATGATGGGGAAAAAAGGAAAAAAAGGAAAAAATAGAATAAAATAAAATACCGGAACAATTAGAAGAATGAATATGAAGAGCACAGAAGAAATGGTGGAATGAAAGAAAAGCAATGGAGGAGGGAAAAATGCAGGAAAGAAAATTAAGAAAAAAACCCAGGAGAATAAAGAGAAAAAAGAAGGAAAAGATAAAAAAGGAACAAAGAAAAATGAAAGAAAAGCCCAGAATAAACAGGCTTCCTTCAGGCCACTAGCAACCATCCCACTCTGCCAGTTCTTAGCAATCAATCACCCTTCAACCCATCCTCCACAAGTAAGGGACATGATTTTAAAGAAAAAAAGCCTGAACAGGAGAGCGACAGAAGATCTGCTCACACAGCCTGTTGAAACCTGCTGCCTTAGGAGAGTCAAACCTGCCTGAGGGAAAGGACAGAATAGCTTTCTGAAGAACTAACTGACCCAATGAGAAAGTTTAGCTCTGTGGAGGAGTTTTCTGCCATGAGTACACAAGGGCCCTAGTTCGAGTCCCAGCTCCTCTTATAGTAGTGATCCACCCAGATATCAAACATCCAGTTGATACTTTAGGACAGGTAAAACAGAGACATTGTTTTTGTATTAGTTTCTCTTGAGTCCCTTATTTGTCCTAAAACAAGTTTACTTTAAAAAAAGTTTTAAACTAGTTTATTCACTAAAACCTGCTTGAAAACCTGCAGAGACAAGTCTGCAGGGTAATTGATTGATGAACACCGGCAGTCTGAGAAGTTCCACAGGGGCCTAAGAAGGAATGCTATTATTCCTTAGTTTTTGTTTAACTGCTTGCTTGTGTATTTGTTTATTTTTCTTTCTTGTTTTTCTTTCCTCTTTCTTCCCAGCCCCCCTCAATTTTTTTTAGTTAGGTACTGCTGGCTTGTTTCTTCTTTTCTGTGCTTCTTCTTCCTTAATTTCCCATTTTCTGTGTATACTGATTTTGCCTACTAAAACTATCTCTTTTACTTCCTTCATCTTTCTATCTTCTGTTTTCTATTATGGTTCTTACATTCTACCTTTCTTTAGTTAGTCCTCAATTTATTTCTGAATTCTATTTATATTTTATATATTCTATTTTCTTTTTTTATTAACTTTTAAATTTTTGTCCTTCCTTATCTCTTTTTCTCTCTCATAACTCTGGCCTTGTAAATCATTTTATGTATTTTTCTTTATTTGGTTTCCCATTTCATTGTAGGTACTCTACTTTTTTATTCCTATTACTCTACACTGCTTACATGAGTTAAGTATTCATTTTACTAACTCATATATGGTCCCTCTTCTAATTTTTACTATTATTATTATTATCCTTTTTCTTCTCTTATCTCTTCCACTTTTTCTGGCCATAATCTTATTCTTTTAAGGGAACAGAAAACATCAAGGAAATAGAACAAGAAAAAAAAAGTGTCAAAAAGAAAATTAACACATACACAATACCAGCAGCTAAATGAAACTCTAGAATTGAGAGAGAAGATAATCAACTTAATCAACCCATCAAGATAAAAAAGATGATGACAGAGCAACAAAAAATTACAAACCATACTAAGAAACAGGATGATGTGGCCCAGTCCAATGAATGAACTAAAAAGCAGGAAGAGATGCACAATATTGAACAACTAACCAAAGCTGTCCAAACAAATATCATTGACCAACTTAGTGAAGTCAAGGAAGAGATTAAGGATATTAAGAAGACACTGGGAGAATATACTGAAGAAATTGTAAACATACATAAAAAGATAATGGATATGATGGTGATGAATGGCACAATCCAAGAATTCTAGAAGACACTGGAAGCACCTAACAGCAAATTTGAAGAGGCAGAAGAAAGAAACAGTTATGTGGAAGACAGTGCATCTGAAATCAAACAGATAGTAGAACAAATAGATAAAAAAAAAATAGAAAAAATCCATCAGAGAGTTAAGGATTTGAGCGACAACACAAAACAGGCAAACATATACATTAAAGGCATCCCTGAGGGAGAAGAGAAGGGAAAGGAGACAGAAAGAGCGTTGAAGGAAGTAATGGCTGAAAACTTCCCTACCCTATTAAAGGAAATGTGTGTACAAGTCTAGGAAGCACAGTGCACTCCAAACAGTGTAAATCCCAATAAGCCTGCTCCCAGACATTTACTTGTCAAATTGCCAAATGCTCAAGACAAAGAGAAAATACTGAAGGCAGCAAGAGAAAAGAGAACCATCACATAAAAGGAAAGCTCTATAAGATTAAGTGCTGACTTCTCATCTGAAATCATGGAGGAAAGAAGGCAATGATAGAACATAGTTAAGGTATTAAAAGAAAAAAAAAACTTCCAGCCAAAAATTCCTGTCCAACAAAGTTGGCATTCAAAATTGATGGAGAATTCAAAATATTCACAGATAAACAGAAATTAAGAGACTATGCCAATAAGAAAGCTATCCTTCAAGAAATACTACAGGGAGTTCTGCTGGTTGAATGGAAAAAACAGGAGATAGAGAGTTGGAGGAGAGTATAAGAACAACTAAAAAGACAAAAAGAAAATAAAAACAACTTATGATATACATAACCCAAAGAAAATATGGCTAAGGTAAGTAATTCCTTGAGAGCAATAACACTGAATGTTAATGGATTAATCTCACCAGTCAAGAGACACTGATTGGTCGAGAGGATAAGGAAATATGACCCATCTCTATGCTGTCTACAAGAAAAATGAATATGGAAGCTAAACAACACACTCTTAGACAAACAGTGGGTCAAGGAGGAAATCTCAAAAAAAATCAGTAACTACCTTAAAATTAATGAAAATGACAACAAAACATATCAAAATCTATAGGATGCAGCAAAAGCTGTACTGAGAGGGAAATTCATAGCCATCAATGCATACAACAAAAAAGAAAGAGCTAAAATCAAAGGCCTAACTGCACACTTGGAGGAACTGGAAAAATAACAACAAACCAAACCGAAAGGAAGTAGAATGAAGGAAATAACAAAGATTAGAGTAGAACTAAATGAAATCGAAAATAAGAAAGCACTAGAAAAAATAAACAAAACTGAAAGCTGCTTCTTTGAGATGATCAATATTAATGACAAACCCTTAGCTAGACCAACAAAGAAAAAAAAAAAAGAGAGAAGATGCAAATACACAAAATAAGAAATGTGGAAGTGGATATAACCACCGACCCAGCAGAAATAAAGAGTATCATAAGAGGATACTTTGAAAAATTATATGCCAATATGAAAGATAATTTAGAGAAAATGGGTAAATTCCTAGAAACACAGAAACAACCTAAAAGACAAAAGAAGGTTTACTGGAAATAAGAAGGGAGAAGAAGGTTGTGAGCCAACGATGATATGGGTGAAATCTGTGATAAGGTGGAAGTGAGTAGTTGTGCCTTGAAGAGATATGACAGGGGTTTAGGGATATTATTTGGTTGGGTAGTGCCAACTTGACAGGGGTTAGGGTGGGGATTATGCGTTGAATTGTCCAAGGAACTAGGAGGGTTGGGGGATGGAATAGGTGAACACTGGGGATAGATGGGTATGTGGGTAAAATTATAATATTGAGAAAGCTCTATTGGCAATATGACAAGGAAGCAATACTAGTTTAGGGTGTTGAATGGGGGCGCACCTGGGACAGTCTTCTAGAGAATGTGCAAGTGATCATTTTGTCATAGAGTGTTGTATCAGTAGGGGGAGACCCACATAATGAATGGGAAAGAGTTGGACTCCCATCCTGGGGAGGCCCATTATGTTCTCAAATAGAAGGGGTGTGTGTCTATCAAGAGCATGTGCTGTTCTTAATAAGGGAGGACAGCCTAATGTGTCCAGCCATCAGAATTGTTGCAAGTATCTAAGAATTTTGTTCTTCAAGGAGTAAAGCCTGGTTGTCTCCACAGGCCCCAAGGAGAGGGGGAGGGAGGAATAGAAGAGACTGAAGAGGGGGTATTTAGGGGCAGTGGAAGTTTTCTGCATGACCATGCAATGATGGATACAGGCCATGTTAAATTTCATCAAAAAATTACAGAAATGTATGTTCTAAAATATAAACCATAATGTAGACCATTGATCATGGTTGGTAGCAATGTTTCAATATTTATACATTAGTCATAACAAGTGTACTATCTGCAAGTAAAAAGATTAATAATAGGGAAGGGACAAAGGGGGAGGATGTTGGGTTTATGGGAGTCCCATATAGTCTGTATGTAACCTTACTGTGATCTAAAACTTCTTTGAAGACAATTTGTAACAAAATTAAAACACTGGGGAAAAAATGGAAGAAAATGCCACTCTACATACAGCACAACTGATATTACAGTGATGAAAGGAAAAACATCAAAATCTAATTTATTTTATTTTTTAATGTTTTTCATTTTTAATGCCTCAATCTTTTTTTACTTTATTTTAGTTTTACTTTCTCTAAATTATGATATATTTTATTTCTTATGTTTAAATCTACCATTATTATTTCATTTTCCTAGTAATGGAATTTGGCAATATTCTTGGCTTCATTTTTGAAGAGGTTTTGGATCACAGAATGGTTACAACTATGGCAGGGGAGGAACAATGGGGTGGGGTGTCAGTGATGAGGAATACGTGAGAGAAAGTTCACCTGGGCATACATATAAGGTATATAAATATGTTCAAATGTTCATGGAGCATTGCCACAGTCAGTGAAGATTCACACAACTGAAAGATTATTGAATTCCCATCCTGGGGTGGGAATTCTCTACCACATTCTCTAATGGAACAACAACAACCCCTCAAGTGCAGGGGCAATGACTAGTGAAGAGGCTCGTCCATTGATGGCCTCTTGATGTTGGAAACTATGCTTGTGAGACTTTTGCTCTTGCATTTGCAACTTAGCCTAGTGTTGGAGAGTGCTTAAGAATTGCTTCCTGAATAGTTGCTAAAATGTGGCCCTTCTCTAAGCCAAACTCAGCAAATTAATACATTACCTTCCCGCTAGCATGGGTCATAACTCCTGGGGATTAGGTTCCCTGTCACTGAAGGATTACTACCAAGCACTGGCTGGTGAAACAAATGGGAAAAGACCTTGAATAAAAGGGGGGGGGGATAAAGACAAATGAGTGTATATGGCTAAGAGACTTCAAAGCGAGTCTGGAGGTCATCAGAGAGGTAACACTTATGTATGTCTCAGCAGGATCTCATAGACAGACAAGGTAGATACTACCCCCAAATAGTGGGGATCCTGAGGGCTCTAGAGACACCCAGGACCTAAGGACATGGCAGATATCTCTAGAGTTTGCTGCCTTGCCTGTGCTCTGACTTTGGAGTTTGGACTCCCACGTGTGACAAGGTTGAACTCAGATGTGACTTCTCTACACATACTTCTTCTATCCCTTTTATTTGAAAATATATTTGATGCTGGAGTTGATAGGTATATGTCCAAAAGACTTTAATCTCTGGGCTGTCCATGTGCCAGCTGGACCCTGAAATTCAACAGAGTTGGAATACCTACTTTCCAGTTCATTGGACTCACCCAGGACAACTAACAAGGAGATGATGATGTACAAAGACCATCCCAAGGAACCAAGAGAGTCTGAAACTGCAAGCAAGAGTCCCATCCATCTGCCCCATGTGATCAAAGCCTCCTCTCAATTAGAGGCAGAGTGGGCAACACCAGACCAGAATCCTCAGGATTGAGAAATGAACTATTGACTTAAGTAGACTTACTGGTATTCTACTATAGACTGTTCGTGATTCTAACAATGGAAGAAACTACATAATTCATGTGGATGCAGGGGCCATTAGAGGTTCTGAGGGCAGGTAGTTGGAAATACAGGGGAAATATGGGGACATTTTGGGGACTTTGGAATTTTCCTGAAGGACATTACAATGACAGATACAGGCCATTACATATCTTGCCGTAACCTACAAAATTGTGTGGGAGAGTGTGTAAACTACAATGAAAACTATAATTCATGCTTAATGGTAATGCTCTAAAATGTTTTCATCAATTGTAACAAATGTTTCACACTAATGAAAGATGTTGTTAATGTGGGAAAATGTGGGAGGTGTAGGAAGTGGGTATAAAAGAATCCCTTATATTTTTTACTAACATTTATATAATCTAAATACCTTTTATAAAGAAGTTTAAAAATTTAAAAAGGAAACATTGGATGAGCACAAAGAAAAATTTGAAAGCATACATAGGAAAATAGCAGATCTTATGGGAATGAAAGGTGCAATAAATGAAATAAAAAATACATTGAAATCATATAATATATTTGAGGAGGCAGAAGAAAGGATTGGTGAACTTGAGGAAATGGCCTCTGAATGTGAACATACAAAGGAACAGATGAGGAAAAGGTTGGAAAATTTTGAAAAAGGTCTTAAGGAACTAAATGACAGCAAGAGACATGGAAAAATATGTGTCATTGTTGTCCCAGAAGGAGAAGAGAAGGGAAAAGGGGCAGAAGGAATACTTGAAGAATTAATGATATAAAATTTCCCAAGTCTATTGAAGGACATAGGTATCCATGTCCAAAATGCACAATGAACTTCCATCAGAAAAAATCCTAATAGACCAACCCTGAGACACATACTAATCAGAATGTCAAATGCCAAATACAAAGGGAGAATTCTGAGAGCAGCAAAAGAAAAGCAATGCATAACAATAAGATATACCCAATAAGATTAAGTGCTGATTTTTCGCCAGAAACCATGGAGGCAAGAAGACAGTGGTGTGATAAATTTAACATACTAAAAGAGAAAAACTTTGAGCCAAGAATCTTATATCTGGCAAGACTGCCTTTCAAAAATGGAGGCAATTAAGTAAAAGTTGCCTTTATTTTTGAAAGATAACCTTGCTGGATATAAGATTCTTGGCTGGAAGGTTTAGAGTATTCACAGAAAAACAGAAACTGAGAGAGTTTGTAACAAAGAGACCACCTTTGCAGGAAATACTAAATGGTGTGCTACTGCCTGAAAAGGAAAGACAGGAGAGAGAGGCCTGGGAGACAGTCTAGAAATGAAGATTATATCAATAAAAGTAAGTAAAAGTGTCAAAAGGGTGGTGAAAATAAAATATAATAGGTAAAACACAAATATTTGGGAATAAACTTAACCAATGATGTAAAGCACTTCTATTCAGAAAACTACAACTCATTGTTAAAAGAAACTTATAAAAGACCTAAATAATGGGAAGAACATTCCATGATCACAGATTGGAATACCAAGTATCATTAAGATGTCAATTCTACTCAAATCGATATACAGATTCTATGCAATCCCAATAAAAATTCAACCAGCACTATTAAAATAATTGGAAAATAGGATTATGAAATTTATTTGGAAGGGTAAGGGGTCCTGAATAGCTAGAAACATCTTAAAAAGGAAAAGAAAAGTTGGAGGTCTCTCATTTCCAGACTTTAAGTCATATTACCTAGCTACAGTGGTAAAAACAGTATGGTACTGGGATAAAGACAGACACAAAGACTAATGAAACCAAATTGACTGTTCAGAAACAGACCCTCACATCTATGGTCAAGTGACTTTTGACTAGCTTATCAAACCCACCTAGGTCAGGCAGAACAGTCCATTCCACAAATGTTCTGAGAAAACTGGATATCCATAGCAAAAGAAGGAAGAGGACCCCTATCTCACACTTTATAAAATTATCTCAAAAAGAATCAAAACCTAAATACAAAAGCAAGAGCCATAAAGTTTCTAGAAGAAAATACAGGAAAATATCTTCAAGACCTGGTGGTAAGGGTGGTTTCTTAAAGGAGATAAGAGGAGGAATGATATGGACTACTGATATTTAATGTATGTGGAAGTTTTAATTAGCTTTACTGTAAAAGTGTGGAAAAGTATAGAGTTGATGGTAACACATTATAGTGAGTAACAGCTGGTTTATAAATGGGGATGTGGCTGAAAATGTTACTGTAAGGATGTAAATGTCAATTGACTGAAAGCTAGAGAATAATCTAGGGACTGAATAGCACAGTAAACCCACAGGTGGATGAGAATTTTGGTTGAAGCTACAGATGCAAGAGTGTCCTTTGTGAGCTGGAGCAGATGTACTTCACTATTATAGGGTGGCAGGAATGTGGAGAAGCATGGGAAAAATATAACTGGAGTGACCTATGGACTGTGGTTAACATTAATGTAATATGCTTGCATCTATGCCAAAGATATGCTGTTTTGATAAAGGGGGAGTATGGAAAATGTTTGCCAAATTTGCACTATGGACCTGGTAATATTTGGATGATATTATCTCATAATCTGAAACAAATGTTCCACCCATGGTGTAGTGTGTTGATAGAGGGGTGTTGTTTGGGAATTCTGCACATGTGCCTGAATTTTTTGTAAGTTTACAACTTCTGTCATAAAAATATATTTAAAAAATAATAATAGAGTGGGTTGGGGGAAAATACACCAAATATAAGATAAGGACCATAATTAGTAGTAAGATTTTGAAAATATTCTTTCATAATTTGTAACAAATGTCTCGTGACAATGCAAGGTGTTGGTGGAAGGTTGATGTATGGGACCCCTGTATGATGTTATGTATGTTTGTTTTGTAAGTTCACAACTATTGCTATACACTTATTATTTATGTATGTTCATGTATGAGTGATATACTTCAATAAATTTTTTTAAAATTAATAAATATATGGGTGGATTCCCATATACCCCACCTCCTACCCCTCCAACAATTTTCCTCATTAACAATATCTTTCATTATTGTGGTACATTTGTTAAAATTGATGGACACAAATTGAAGCATTGCTACTAATCAGGGACTCTAGTTTATACTGTATTTACGCTTTGCACTACAAAATTTTATAGGTTTTGACAAAATGTATAATGGTCTGTATCAGTCATTGCAATGTCATGCAGGATATTTCCAATGTCCCCAAAATGCCCCCATGTTATAAATATTCTTCCCTCTCTCTCCCCTCAGAAACTCTGGTGGTCACTGCCTTTATATCAATGTTACAAGTTCTTCCATTCCTAGAATAAGAAGAAGTCAATTTTAGTCCATAGTTGCATTCCCTCCTTAAATTTGTCCATTCCCCAATCTTGAAGATTTTGGGATGCTAATGCTCACTGTGTTTCTGATTGAGAGGGTTCTTAGATCACATGAGGCAGATAGATGGGACTGTTTTGCTTGCAATTCTAGATACTCTCTGTTTCTAGGGATTGGTATTTTCCATCATTATCCTTTTATTAGTTGTCCTAGGCAAGTCCAGTAAACCAAAGTGTAGGTGTTGCAACTCTGCTGAGATTCATGGCTCAACTGGCATATGAACAGACTGAAAATTTAAGTCTCTGGCACACATGGTTAATGAGTATATGCTAATTGTAGGTGCAAACAAAGATAGTTGACATTCTCTTATAGGCCAGCAAGAAACTCCTCAGTACAGAGCCAGTGCTGAGTGAAGGATGGACCATTGCAACAGGCCCTTGATATTGAAGACTCTACTTATGGAACTTTACTTTTGAAATTGAAAGTTAGCCTAGTATTATATGTCACCTAAAAGTTAGCTCCTGAGAACCTGATTTTTGCTCAAATGTGGGCTGTTTATAATCCAAACTTAGGATATAAATGCACTACCTTCCCCCTGGCCTGCAACATGACTCCTGGCTAGAGCCTCCCTGGCACAGAGAGATTATTTTCAAGTGGCAACTAGCAATGCACCTGGGAAAAGGCCTTGCCCAAAAGGGGGGAAGGGTAAATACAAATGATTTTTTATGTCTAGGAGAATTCAAAGTGACTTAGGAGGTCATTCTGAAACTTATACTTATGCACATGTCAGCAGGACCTCATCAACTGCCACTGTATATATTGCCTAAAGAGCCTTAGGGCTGTAGAGATATCCAGACACTGTAGGCAAAGCAGACAAGCTCAGGAATTCAGCACCCTGTCACTGGGCCTTACTTTAGAATATATGCTCCACAAAGTAACATAGTTAAGACTATTTATAATTTCCCTAAACATGGCTTTTCTGCCACCTTTATCTTTTTAATACTTTTTATTTATTCATTTATTATTAAAATACTTTAGATTACATAACTGTTACAGAAAAAATATACGGGAATTCCCAAATGCCTTGCTCCTTACCCCTCCCACACTTTCCCACATTAATGACATCCTTCATTAGTGTGTTGCATTTGTTATAATTGATGAACATATATAGAAGCATTGCCACTAAGCATGGATTATAATTTACATTATAGTTTACACTATGTCCCACACAATTTTGTAAATTATTACAAAATATATAATGGCCTGTATCCATCATTGCAAAGTCATTCAGGACAAATCCAATGTCCCCATATTACATCTGTTTTTCCTTCTCCCTCCCCTCAGAACCTCCAGTGACCACTGCTTCCACATCAATGATAAAAGTTCTTCCATTGTTAGAATAACAATATGTTGATAGAAGAATAACATTGAGTCTAATCTAGGCCATCATTCATTTCCCAATCCTGAGGATTCTGGGATGGTGATGACCACTCTGCCTCTAATTGAAAGGGGGCCTAGATCCCATGGGGAAGATGGATGGGATTATCTTGCTTGTAGTTGCAGACTCTCTCTTTTTCTTGGGATGGGTGTTGTCCATCATCATCTCCTTGTTAGTTGTACAAGGTGAATCCAATGAACTGGAGAGTAGGTGTTGCAACTCTTTTGAGATTTAGGGCCCAATTGATACATGGGCAGCCCAAAGATTTAAGTATCTGGGACACAAACCTATCAAGTCTAGTACTAACTATAGGTTCAAATATAAGGGGCAGAAGAATTACGTGTAGGGAAACCAAAAATGAGTCCAAATCTGTCACAATGGAGAGCGTAAATTCCAAACTAAGGCCCACAGGCTGAGTGCCAAAACTCCTGAGTTTTCTGCCCTGCCTGTAGTGTATGGATGTTTTTAGAGCCCTCAGTAGCCTTCCTGCTTGAGGCAGTGTTTACTGAGGCAGCCAATGAGATCCTCCTGAGATGTGCATAATGAAACCTTTGCAATGACCTACCAACTCACTTTGAAATCTCTTAACCATAATGACTCATTTGCATGTAATATTTCCCCATTTTGGTCCATGTTCCAAATACATTGCTAGTTGGCTCTTGGTAATAATCCCTTGGTGCCAGGGAGGCTCATCCCCAGGAGTCATGAACCATGCTGCAGGTGAGGGTGGTATTGCATTCATATGCTGACTTTTTCTTAGAAAGTCCAGGTTTGAGGAACAAGGAGACTTCAGGAGGCAATTCTTAGGCAATATATAATACTAGTCTAAGCTTCAATTTTATAAGAACAAGTTTTATGAGTAAAATTATCAATATCAAGGGCCTTGTGTGTTGGTCTGTCCTCCTTCATTTGGCATTGCCAATATACACTAGGGATTCTTGCCAAGCATTAGAGAATGTAGTAGGACTTCCCAAGATGGAAATTCAATATTCTTTCAGTTATTCCATGGGGTCTACCTACTAAGACAACACCCCATGACCACTTGAACACATTTGTATTGCATAAAGTCATGGCTCAGGTATACCCTCCCCACACATATCCCCATCACCAACATCCCACACGAGGTATCTTCCCCTGCCACTGTTGCAAATGTTTTGCCATCCAAAATTTTCCCCTAAACAAAGCCAAAAACTCATAAAAATAATTTAAAAATAAAATAATGATGAATAACAAATAAGATATAAAAATTAAAAAATAAACAATTCATTTTTTTCATCACCATAAGAACAGTTATATTTTATGTACAGTGACAATTTCTTCTCTATGCTCCCCCAGTGTCTTATTTTTTTCTGCTTTATTTTCAAAGAAGCTTTAGGTTACAGAAGAATCACATAGAAAATATAAGGAATTGCTATATATCCCAACTATCTCAAACTCTCCCCTATTAATAACATCTTACATGAATAGGGTACATCTGTTACAAGTGATGAACAAATATTGAAGCATTGGTTCTAACCATGGCCAAGGGTTTATATTATGATTTAGATGTGGTTCTATACACATTTATAGGTTTTGATAAAATTTATAATGACCTGTATTCATCATTGCAAGTTTAGAGCAATTCCAATGCCTTAAAAATGTCCTGTTCCATCTATTCTATTATTCCCTCCCCCTAACAGAACCTATGGTAACCACTAAGTTTCAATTTTTGAAGAATAAGGTTCATAGTCACATGGATTAATATTGAAGACTTGACATATAGTTCTGTTTTATTTTATTAGGCACTGCCTATGTTCTTAAGAGATTCTTGCCCCTCTAGTTGAGAACATACCATACAAAGATAGTACGTTTTTAATGTCTGTTTTAATATGATTTGTGGGACATTGTCACAATAATCCAAATTTTATAAGTAAACTCTAGAATATTTATATTGAATATGATCAGATTCCTGAGTCTCAGATAACTTTAAATCAGTGCATCAAACTTAAGCAGCCTGCAATGCTACTGTTAAGTCGTATGTAATCTTAATATCTCAGCATGCTTTATTTTGCATAATATTGATAGAAAGTTCAAATTTATATTTCTTCCATATTTTTCTTTCTCTCAGTGAAAATTAGGGAGTTTTTATTTTACTATCAGTTTCCTAATTTTCTCACATTTTAAGGGATGAGAATATATCCTGTAAATAAATATTTCAGATAACTGAAGCTGAACTCATTATGACCTACACTTGATTTACTTTAATTAAGTGGAGCACATTTGTGCTCTCATAAATACATTAAAACATTTTAATTTTTTTCCTTGGTAATTTAAAATTATAGTTATAAATTATTTTATGCTATTTTAAGTGACTCTAGACCAGTAATTTTCTGGAATTGTGTTCTTTCTGGTTTTTCTTATGGATGACTCTTTGTTCTGGGCATACTGTAAATTCCTTAGTTTCTAATTTTTGAACCTATACTATATCAGGAAAATTGAAAGTTGAGAGAGAATATAAGGTAGCCAAGCTCATTGAATCAATTAACATTTCTGTATATATTCCAATGTCAGTGGATTTATTTAGGGTGCCTTCCATAACACCTGTGACAGGGTTTCTTCCCATTGAAAATGTTTTTTGTTTTTTTTTAATTATCTTTTCTTGTTATGAGGGAGTGACAAATAAGAGAGATGTTACTGTACTATGCATCAGAATAAGTCTCACAGTTAAATTTTCTACACATCAAAGGAGTTATTCTGAGCTTAGTACATTCATAGATATTTATCTGATTTCTGAGGTCTTATATCATCAACATTTCAAATTGTAAATATATATATGTATATATATCATTACTATGAAAGTTGTGACCTTACAGAAACATCATGGACAACATATTCAATTCCCATACATCACCCCTCCAAAACACCTTGCTTTGTTGGGGAATATTTGTTACAAATAATGAAAGAACATCATTAAAATATCACTGCTAACTATAATCTATAGCTTACATTTGATGTATTTTTCCATAAAGACCACCAGCTCTTTGAAACTATCTTACGATTCTCAAATAAGAGAAATATTACATTTTCAAACTAATTTATCCCTATGGGTGCACTATCCTTTGATTGCATTACATTCTGTTGAGGGTCCTTTGATGAGACTGCTTGATAAGATCAATTTAGGGCTTAGATTGGACTATGCCAGTTAGGACAGAGCCAGCTTGGATCTCCATCCCCTTGTTGGGTCTGATGTAAAAAAGACACAGACATAGACACAGAGGTAAAGGAAGCAACCATATTTGTTCCTGTCATGTGAGAGAAAGGACAACTGCTTCAACCACAGTGAACCTTTAAGGAGAGAAGCCCCTGAGAGTCTCAAGGAGCTGAGGCCAGGAAAAAAAATGAACTACATGCCTGCTAAATTACAGCTGACCTTGGGAAGAAAGCAGAGCCAGTGAGACTGAGAGGAGGTCTGGTAAGAGACAAGTCCAGTTTCAGGTTTTCCTATAGCTGCAGAAAATGGAGACCTTGGCAGAAATTGGCAGCCATCTTGTGTAACCATTTGGCAGCTAATTTTGGTGAGAAAGCACCTCTTATGGTGCCTTGATTTGGACTTGTCATGGCCTTTGAGTATAAGCTTCTACCTCAAATAAATCCCCTTTATAAAAGCCAACCAATTTCTGGTACTTTGTATTGGCAGCCCTTTGGGAAATTAAAACAACTACCCTATTATAAACACCATATATTAGTATTGTGTATTTGTCATAGTTCTTGGGAAAACATTTTCATATTTGCACTGTTAACCACCGTCCACATCCAACACAGGGTTCTCTGTGTTGTACAGTCCCATGCCTTGTAGAATCCATCCAACTTGTATACTAAGTGTCTCTCAGTTTCATCGGAGTTGTGCTATCATCACCTCATTTGATTTTATGTTTTCATTACTTCAAAAGAAAATAAAAATGTATGCCTTTATATCTCCCTATTTTTCACTCTTCGGATTGATATTATGTTTTTTTCCATTTTCACAAATATATTGCAATAGTACCCTTAATTATAGTCCATAAGTTACATTAGTTGTATTTTCCCAGGTATCACCATATTCTTAATACCTTGTAATAGTGATGTACATTTCTTCTAGCTCATAGAAGAATATTATTGCATTTGTACTATGAGCCTCAATCCTTATCCACCACCGAGTTCACTATGTTAGAGCTCTTAGTTTATCCTCTTTCAATTGGCATTATCCTTCCTAGACAATTCCTTTCAGCCACAATCACATTTATAAATCAGTGCTGTTAGTTATACTCACTATCATGTTTACCATCAGCCCTATCTATTTCCACATCTTTATAATCAAACTTAATAAAACTTCTATCTGCTTTAAGCATCAGCTCCCCCTTTTCAACCATCATTCTGATCTCCTAGTAATCTGTATTCTAGATTTTATCCCCGTGTGCTTACTTATCATATTAAGTATATTAGTGAGACAACACAATATTTGCCATTTGTGGCTGGCTTTTGTCATTCAACATAATGTCCTCAAGGTTCATTCATGCTCTCATATGCATCTCTATTTCATTTATTCTTAAAGTTGAATAGTGTTCCATTGTATGTATATTCAACATTTTATTTATCCTTCAATGGATGTTGAACACTTAAGTTGTTTCCATGCTTTAGCAATTGTGAATAATGATGATATGAACATATGTATGCAAATTTAATTTGTGTCCTTGATCTCAGATCTTCTGAGAATATTCTTAGTAGCAGAATTGCTGGATCATATGGCAATTCTACATTTAGCTACCTGAAGAACTGCTAAATTATCTTCCACAGAGGTTGCCCCATTCTACATTCCATCAACAATGAGAGATTGTACAAGGCATGGGATTGAAAAACACAGAGAACTCTGTGGTTGATGTGGACTCTTTCTCCACATCCTCTCTTTTTAAAATTTTTTGTTTAAAACAAGGAGCCAGGAGTCATCCCTGCTGTCCATGTTCTCAGTGGGTCAGAGTCACAGGCAGAACAGTGCCCTGGCTTCATTTACAACACATTTATAATCACCCAAATAGTAGGTCTTTTTTTAAAAAGAGGTAACAGGGATTGAACTTGGGACCTCATACATGGGAGGCACTTGTAGTTTTCTATTTTAAAAAATAGCCATTGCATAGGATGTGAAATATTATCTCATTGCAGTTTTGATCTGCATTTCCCTAATAGCTTGTGATGTTGAACAAATTTTCATGTGCTCTTTGTCCATTTACATTCCCTTTTTAAAATATATTTAGTCCTTAGTCTGGTGCATTTGATACAATTGCTGAACACATATGTGGGAAAGTGTGGGAAGGGGAGGGAGTGGAGCATAAGGGAACTCTTTATATATTTTATGTAACATTTTTGTATTCTAAACCTTCTTTAAAAAGAAAAAAGAAAAAAAAGTGAAAAAGAAAAATGTGTAGTCAAGTCTTTTGCCCATTTTTAATGGGGTTGCTTGTCTTCTTAACATTGAATTATAGGATCTCTTTACATAGCATGAAATCAAACCCTTATCGGATATTTGGTTACCAAATATTTTCTCCCATTTACTAGGCTGCCTTTTCACCTTCTTGACAAAGCCTTTTCAATCACAAAAGTGTTTAATTTGAGGAGGTCCAATTTCTCTTTTTTTTTTTTTCATTGCTTGTGCTATGGTTTCAAGGTTTAAGGAACTACAACCTACCACAAGATACTGAAGATATTTCCCTACATTTTCTTCTGGGAATTTTATGGTTCCAGCTTTTATATTTAGTTCCTTGTTTGATTTTGGAATGATCATTATTTTTTTAATGAAAGGTTTTATTTAGCTCGATATATATCCAACATAATATTTCAATTATAATCAATGTGAACATTACTAACAAAATATTTTTATACTTTTTCTTGTATGAAATCTTTGCAATCCAGTGTGTCTTTTACACTTAGAGCACATCTTAATTGTGACTCACCATGTTTCTAGTGGTCAATAGCCATGTGTGATTGCATTGGGCAGTGCAGAACTAGTGGTTTAAAGTAGTGGCTTTGGAGACTGACAGATAAGGCTCTGCCACCCCCAAGCTCCTTCACATCTCCAAACCTCAGTTTCTGCCTCATTGCAATGAGAATGACAATATCCATTTCTTTGCCAGTCATGATGCAGAGTACTTAATATGGAGTAGCCCTTGTGAGAGTGGTTGCTATTTGTTCTTTGTTAATTATAATTATTGCCCCTGTTTTACTAAAGATAGACCTGGAGTTCAGAGAGGTTAAATAACTTTCCCGAGTCTACACAGCTTGACCAGGCAGAGTTACATTCTGAACGTGGCTCTTTTGGACACTAGGGCCCTAGCTTTTGATCATTCTATCTCCCTTTCCCTCCCCTGTCTGACTAATCCCAGCTAAAGTTAGAGTGTCCATTTAATGTTAGGCATAACTTCTTTACTAATTTGTGACTGTAGTAGAACAAGAGGGGAGGAAATCAGTCTTTACTTTGGTGATTCTGGCACTTCTGTCTCTCTGGACAACAGTCCTCTCTGGGAGTTTGCTTTCCTGCAACCTTCCGTTACTAAAACACTCCTGTCCCAGGCAAGACTTTGCCATCAGTCTCATTCCTGAGGACACACTCAACTTGAGAATGTGGGGACCATGCTTGGTTTCATGGCCAAGCCCAAGCCATCTCCTGTGGATGGCCCATTGGCGGATTGCCCCAGAAGATTTTCCCTAGCTACAGTTTTGGGGCCAATCTCTCTTGGTCATGTTGTCCCTTGATGTGGGGAGATTTCAAGGAGTTCTGTGAGTGTTCATATTGCCATCGTGTGTTATATCAGTGGGTGGAGATGCACATAAAGAGTAGCAAAGTGGCAGACTCCCATTCTGGGGAGGTCCACTATGTTCTCAAATAGAGGGGCAGGAGTCCCTTGAGGGTGTGGGCAATGACTAATAGAGGAGGGCCTTCAGTGTTATTGCAGGTAATTATGAAAAGGAGTGAAGCCTGAATGTTGCTGTGGGTCCCAAGGGGAGCTGGAGGGAGGAATAGAAAAGATGGAAAAGGGGGCATTTTGGGGGAGATGGAAGTGTTTTACATTATCTTGCTATGATGGATACAGGCTGTGGCGGCCATCAATGGAGGTGCTTAGCTCTCGACAAGGCCAGATGCGAGACAAGGTCCGCGGCTGGTCAAGGAGGGATCAAGGATACCCGACTTACTGAGGAGGACTGGGCACTTCAGAACTTGGGGCCTCTTTCACCCTGGTTATAATCTTAATCATAATAGCGATATCTTTCCTTTTTAAATCATTTACCTGCAAAAACATGCTCCTAGCTTATGCTGTGATTGGTACCACTGGGTGCAAGGCAAAGCACTGCAAAGGAGGGCCAAAACGGTATGGAACTACTGTTGAACTCCTTGAGAAATATGCCTCATCGGGCGCTGGACTGCTTAGTCAATGACGGGCAACTGGACCCCTTTTGTGATAAGCACTCTGGACAACCTAAGACAGGAACCTAGCCGATTGGTGCCAAAGGGCCCTGGCCCAATTGCTGCTACGGTCTCCAATGACGGGTAAAATCCAGTAATCACGTAGCATGGTCCTGACCTAAAACAGGCACAGTCCCCCCAAAGCCAATCGAGGCCTCTATTTCCCCAGCA
The DNA here is from genome assembly GCA_029593785.1 of Cabassous unicinctus. Classification (NCBI taxonomy): domain Eukaryota; kingdom Metazoa; phylum Chordata; class Mammalia; order Cingulata; family Chlamyphoridae; genus Cabassous; species Cabassous unicinctus. Next base: position 45,004 of record JAQZBX010009842.1, read on the forward strand.
GGTAATTACCAAAAGAACAGCTAGCCCTCTTCACGGAATGAAAACAATGGTCTAGTTTATCGCAAATTATGATTATGATTTAACTGCTAACGCAAATAGTTTTAAGATTATCAAAATCACTGTTAACAACCATTGACTGAGGAGAACAATAAGTCTGTTAAATTCTAAGCTACAGTGCTAATAACTCTGATGTAAATGCCTGACTAACTTAAGCCCATTATAAAGTAGATTTCCTTAGATCTCTGATGTGAGTCAAAAATAAAGGTAAAAACTACTGCTTTAAAGATAGTTTAGGATCTTAATAACCTTTTAGATA
>JAQZBX010009843.1:0-31003 GCA_029593785.1 Cabassous unicinctus
TTTAGGAGAAGACACTTAATTTGGATATTGAAGGATGAATAGGAGTTTGTCAAACAAAGAATTGGGGAAAAGCATTCCAGGCAGGAGTAATGGCATGTACAGAGACACAGAGGGGTCCGTTATAATTGCAAATTTTTCACATCTCTCTATTCCTACTTATTTTTCTCTCTGTAATTAATGAAAGATCAATTTTTAAATTAAACAATTGTTCAGGATCCACATATTTAGATATGTCAACAAGGATTTACCTGATTAACTGGAAAACATTTTCCTCCTGGACCAATAAGAACATTGTATCTGATGATAAAGAATTCCACATTTTAAAAGTAATTGAGTTAGAATATTTTGGCATCTTAAAGAAAAATCAATATGGAGAAAAAACCTAATTGTGTCAGTGAGATATTTGTCTTTTAAAATCTTAAGTTAAGCAAAGCCCAGTTAGAAGTGATTTGGTTCATATCCTGGGATCCATAAACCCACACCGAGAGCACTAAGTCGGTGGTCCAATCAAATTATCCTTAACATATGTCACCTTCAATTTGGCTATTCCTGAGATGACTGTTATTTTGGATCTGCAAAGCTGAGTTGTTCTTTTCTTAAAATGGCTTTGGAGCCATAAGAAATATTTAGGATTAGATAGAGGTTTTCACAATTATTTCCTTTGGTTCCTTTAGAGACACTAGAGTCCCTTAAAATTTTTCCAGAGAAACTTAAATCCTTTGAGAAATCTGAAATTCCTTTAGTGTAAGGAAATCCAGGTAGGTTTGAGCCACCTGAGCATGTGGATTCACATGCTCACTGCCCATCTTGCCCTTCCACAGAGCTGAGTAAATAATAATATTAAGACCCTATCTTTTCAACCCCAAACCATAACTGTAGAGTCAGTAATTCTTTGCATGCTGCCTAAATTAAGAATTAATATTGCTGTGATTTCTTAAAGGATTCAACCTTATTAAGGCAATCAGATGGTTTTGTCTTCTGACTTTTTTTTTCCTATTCTCACTTACTTTGGTTTTTGCTTATTCTCTATTTATCTAGTGTCTAGGCATGACTAAAAGATATCAGAGCTCTCACAGCAACACCTCCCCTATATCTAGTTAACCCTGACTCCTCATTTATATCTCAGCTCAAAAGACTCTTCCTCAGGAAAGTCTTCTCTGGCCTTGCCAACCAGATCAAATTCTCCATATTTTATGCTCTTAGAGCATCATGCATCTGCTCCCTGGCCCATAGCAGGGCCTCAATAAATGTTGGTTGAGAGATTAAATGAGACTTTTGTAAATAAGATACTCATGCACTCCCATTTAAGAGTACACAGAGTCTAAGCTTGAAATACAGAATTAATCAGCTTATGTGTAGATCCTTCTACAGAAAAACCTTTGAAAACAATGTTCCTGCAGTTATGTAGAAGAATACCGAAGAAATCTTAAGCTAACGCATGCTTGCCTCTGCATGGATGAATTCTTTTTTTTTTTTCCCCCTATGTTCAAAAAACTTATATGGAGAATTAGCCAGCTGGACTCAGTTTAGATGATCCCAATTTTGTTGGCAACATCCAAAGCATCATAGTCAGGAGCCAGCTGAGCATATGTCTTCTTTCCATCTGGCCTGATCAGGGTGTTGACCTTGGCCATGTCAATGTCCTAGAGCTTCTTCACAGCCTGTTTGATCAGGTCTTGTTGGCCTTGCCATCCACAATGAATATAAATGTGTTGTTGCCTTCGATCTTCATGGCTGACTCAGTGGTCATGGGGAATTTGATGATGGCAGAGCAGTCAAGTTTGTTTCTCCTGGGGGTGCTCTTCTGAGGATACTTGGCTTGTCTTCTGAGATGCAGCATCTTGGGCTGCCGGAAGGTGGGTGATGTGTGGATCTTCTTTTTTGTGTGTGGCTGTAGAAGCCTTTTAGTACTGCCTTCTTGGCTTTCAAAGCTTCCGCTTTGGCTTTGGTTTGGGGAGGGCCAGGGGCTCCCTTCTTAGCTTTTGGCACCATCTTTGTGAAAACGCTTGGTTGACCTCACTGTAGCCTCTGAACAGATTGAGGAGAACTGCTGCTTGACCACAGCGAACCACAGGAATGGCGGAACCTGCCTTTGCTCCCCACCTTAGAGCTCAGCATCATGATTTCCTGACATCTTTGCATTTCATAAAATATACAACTGTTGAAGGAACTGTTGCTTTGTCATCTGCTTGTAAAGATGCTATTTGTTTTTAATGAAAAAATATACATTACCACATTTTAAATATATAGCACATGTATTACACCATGCTAAATAATTATATTTTTTAAACCTTTACCTATATGTGTGTTTGCAGTTATTAATTAAAAGCAATAGAAGGAAAATTGAGCCTCAAAGAATGGTCATACTAACAACCAGATATTTGAAAGGCAGGAGGAATTGTAGGGGCTGGTGGAGATAAGCCCCTTCAAATGTCACTACAGTTCTCATTTTATTTTGTCAAAGACAGTAATTGAAATAGTTGGGGAGTGAAATAGCCTTTTGGTATTGGATATAACTAGAACTATGGAGGTATAATTTGGTACAGTTTGGATTTGGATTTTTTAACACAGACATTGGAAAGGAAAGCATAAAGATTAAAATGAGTTTGCCCACACACTTTATAAAGGCTAGTGATTTTGCTAAGCCTGGTTTGGACTAAGCATATATGTTTTGTCAGAAGTATTTGCTTTCTGCTGCTTATTAGCTAGGTGACCCTTGGACAGGATTCAGAGCCTCAACTGCCAAATGAGGATAATAATAAGTTACATTCCGCTTTGAGATTTAACGGAATATTTGTGTCGTGCCTGGCACAGTATGAGGCCAGGCAAATCGTGGAGTGGCCAGTGTTGGTGGTCTCTGCTGCCTTCCACTTCAGTCCTCCCCCACCACAAGCATACACTAACCTATTTGTGTCAGTTGATTCTGCTTTTCTTTTTGTACGTGAAGGACTAGCTAGAAGGGGATGCGTTTTCATTATTATTCGGCAGATATTTATCGAGGCCTACAATTTGCCAAGCACAGTTCTGGTTGCCTGGAATAGGTCAGTGAACCCAAAATACAAAATCTCTACCCTTATGCAGCTTCAGTTGTACAGAACATATGAAACATTAAGAATATTCATTAGATTAAAATGCTTTAAATTTTTTCTTGCTACAGTTACCTCATAGTTGGTTTTTTTTTTGTTTTTTTTTTTTCTGTATTGGATGAATCATAATTGTTGATGGTGGGAATTATTTTGAATTAAGTTTCTATAATATTAATAGTTCAGGACCTTTCTCACTCCCTTTCCTCCCTTGCTCTCTCTCTCATCCACCTTCTTTTTGTCTGTGTATTTGAAATGCAAAAACATCTTTACTCATGCTAAGATTTTCCTTCCTTAGCTTGATTGAAATTCCAGCTGAATTCAGTCCCCTTTGGGGGGAAGTATATTTTAGGCTCTTCAGGAATGGAGGGAGGGTAATTTGGTGGTGGTTGGCCTCACAGTTTTTCCCTCCATCGATAAGAACCTAGTTGAATTACACTTCTCTCTTTCTTGTTAGATTGTTGGCTGTGATCATCAACTGGGAAGCACTGTCAAAGAAGATAACTGTGGGGTCTGCAACGGAGATGGGTCCACCTGCCGGCTGGTCCGAGGGCAGTATAAATCCCAGCTCTCTGCAACCAAATGTAAGACATCACAGTGATGGGATGATCTTTGAGCTTGTTGACTTGTTTGCTTCCCCTGGCCTAGCTCTGGCTCGTCTCAGCAGCTAGGGAATAACACCTCCACCAAAAAGATGGGTCTGAAAATGTTCTGGAAAACTTCATGTTCCTGTTTGTGGCTTAATTTATTGGGACAAATCAGGTCACCAGTTTCAATCCTAAAGAAGAAAACTTTCCAAGGCATAGCAGGAGTAAACTAGATGTGGGTCCAGAGCACCCTACATGCAAACATCAGTTTTGCTGCCCAACATGAGTACAGACTACTTCCCTCTGGGATGTGTTTGGTGGAATATAACAAGGAGAATAGAGAAGCAAAAATGTATTCCTACCACCGTGAAATAACATTGTCACCACTTGCAAAGTGGCTTTTGGTCAGTGCTAATCACAGTTACTTTCAGAATTAATACTGGGCAGTGATTATGTGAACTGCCATTTATTGACCTTTTTGTCCTGATCTCTTTACACCAGAGCAATAAATGCATTTTGACTCTACACGTGTGTGCTGAGAATGTCACATGATCATCTCAATCTTATGAGCATAGTACTGGTAATCACCATTTTACAGATAAAGTAACTGAGGCTTAGCCAGATTAAGTGATGTGTTCAGAGTCATACAACTATGAAGTAGTAGAGCCAAGATTTGAGCCCAGAGTCTGATTCCAGAGCTCAAGTACCCATATATTGCAGCCCTGCTGTTTCTGACGTGGTACCTATATATAACAGATAGATGGGTAAAGGTTAGGCATCTCAAATGTCTGCCCAGTTGAGTCCTGCTAGGATAGATGGTATATGCGTTCATGATACCTAAGCCAACAATGGATTCGCAGAGTATCCAGGTCATTTTATACTACACTGTCCTCTTTGGCAATCTCTGTCCTAGACACTGCAGCAGATAAGAGAAATAAGAAAGCTTGGACCCAAGGACATGAATTTTTAGAATTGTTTTGACCTTGTTTAGCATGTTGTCTCCAGATTTTGCCCTTATCTATGATCTTTCAGTAGTGTCTTGATTCTTGATTGAGTGTCTTTTTCCATATGTCTCCCCTGGCTTGGGAAATGAAAATGAATATCTTTCTTAGTATGGCTTTGTTCTCTTTACTCTTTACTTGGCTGAAGGAAAACAAGTGATATATGGGGAGAGATGAGTTGTAGCTTTAAATAACTTGTAGGTCAAAAAGAAAGGCAGATGTATACTAATGGAGACTATTCAGAGGAGAAGTCAGGAAACGGCAGCTTTCCAAAAGAACTAGCCCCCAAGGAAGAAGAAGAGGTGGGAAAAAATTGGAGGGTTTTTTAAACACATAAAATTTGGAGGTGCCAGCTTAGGGAATGTTCCACAATCTGACTCCTCTGGAAGCAGTGGAAAAAACAAAATGACTGGCAGATGGAATGAAGGATGAAGTCTATTAGACAATGATACAGTACATTCAAGCAAGATTTTTCTTTGGTTATGTGTGCTGGTAGCTCTCTCTATAGGATGAAAAATTAAAGAAGTTAGAAAATGGAAACCAGAGGTGGATAAAAGCATAATTCTTTTGTAAATCTCTGAAATCATGGTTTGGATATTTGTAAAAAGTTACATTTAAAAGTTAAATTTTGCAGAACTCTTTAAGGAATAGTAGAAAAGTTTAAAAATCTTTCTAATTAATCCTTTCACATAATTGAATCAGTGTTCATTATCTAGGCATTTCTGTTCGGCCTCAAAAGGGGATGCCATGCATTTTTGTAGTAGCTGCTCTTTGGCAACTTCTGAGGGCATTCTTTTCATGGTGGGGATCCTTCATTTATTCCTTCTTATGTCCCAACTTTCCTGTGCTCTCAGAGGAGCCTGGGCACTCTGTTCAGGTAGCTATTCCTCTTCCTCTCCTGTTTGGGGGTCGGGGGGTGACCTCTGGGGCTTGAATCACTGGAACAAAGGTAGAGAAGCTGTGAAGGAACAAGGTATAAAACAAATTGGTATCTGTAAGTTCTCTCCAGGTCTGTAAAATAAATATTTCAATGAAAAGTGCTCCATTCAAGATGGACAGTGGGTAAATTATATAATACAAAATCTCATGATTGTACATAATGACAAACTGTAATTGATTTGTTATCTGTAGTACTGATGATGCCTCATGACAAGATGATTTATATCAATAAAGCCCAGCATATGCATGCTCCTCACCACAATCTATAGCAGATGCTGAGCAAACTGCCTTGCTTATGTTTTCTCCACCCAGAAGAACCTTCCATCCACTATTTACAGACTATAAAGGGATCTACAGGCAGGAGAGATTAGACTGCTCTGCAAGGCCGAGTGTGCTGGTCAGATGAGCAGTTCTCCACCCCTGCAGGCCTGGAAGGAGTTCTGCCAGGTCCATCCCCTGCATTCTTCCAAAAGGCACTGTAAGCCAGCCACATGCTCTTTTCAAACTCCTAACACTCAGATTCCCCACATTGAACTCATTTTCCTTTCGGACTTATAGCCAATTTTTTTCTTTATGCTATCAAGCCTCAGGGGAGCAAAGGAATAGCAGGACAGTGGAGAAAGACTGTGGTGGAAAGTGCCAGAAGAAAGAAGAGAAGTAGGAGGAAAACTTATCAAATGGCTACCATTTGCTGGTGAATAAAAAAGAAATCATCCTTGTATTAAAAGACATTATAATTACCTAATACAGACAACTGAAATAGAAAAAGATCAAGCCACTCTTTTCCCCTTTTTTTAAAAGAAAAGGCTGTCCACTGATAGTGTTCAGTCTTTCCATTTTTCCTGATCACTTCCTATCAACTTCCCCAGCCCAACACAAAAAGAGTCAAATTTAGCTAACATTAACATGTTTTTGATTCTTGAAATGTAAAGGCTCATTTCCTTTCAAGCTTTATTGGCTTGTATTGTATTATATATTTTCCAAGTATACTCTGGATATAGTTGGCATTAGAGCCAGCCTATTAGCTTTCCATTTATCTCCAACCTTGCAGTCCTCCCATATGTTTCTGTACGTTTTGAAAGTACCCAGGTGTCCAAAAGCTGTTTCTCCACCTCACCTAAGTGGCAAGGGCCTGATAAATTCATTTACATCAAGATAAAATGAAGTTCCTAATACTTAAGGCTGTGCTTCTCAGGCTGCGGTTTATGCCGATTTATGATAACTCTGTCCGGATAGATATGTCCAGATATTCCTGGACAATCAATCTGTCTCAAAGATTTTGGGGTAAAGTACATTTATAGTAAAGCAAAGTTTTATATATTTTAAAATCTAAAATACATATGAATTTCTTGAAGAAAGCACAAAACTTTAAAGCAATTTCCACCTTGCACCAGGCTGCTCAGGCTATTCTCACCCACCACTCAGAGATGTACATTCATTCAACAGCAAATAATTATTGGGCATGTGCTGCAGAACTGTTCCAGGTGCTAGAGACAAAAGCAATGAGCAAAAGAGGCAAAAATCCCTTTTCTCATGAGTCTACTCATCTGAAAGAGAGAGAAACAGACTGAATTATATTTCCCAATTTAGACATGTTCTTGGTCTTGACCCACATTCCTATGGGTGTGAATGCCTTGTAAATAGGACCTCTTGAAGATGTTGTTTTAGTCAAGATATGGCCCATATAAATGAGGGTGGGCCTTAATCTAGACTACTAGAGTCATTTATAAGCTGGAGAAATTCAGACTCTGTCAGGGAAAGCCACAGGGAGGAGCTGGAAGCCAGACACCAGTGGGAACCTAGAAGAGAAAGGAGAAGGCATCGCCATGTGATGGGATAGCCAAGGAACCTGTGACAGTTTGAATTTGGTTGAATACAAAAAAAAAAGATTGTCCTTAAACTAATCTATTCTGGTGGGTGTGGTACCCTTTGATTGCATTAGATCACTTGATTAGATTGCTTCTGATTGAACTATGTCAGTGAGGCGTGACTTAGGTTGAGTCTATGCCCACTTGCCGAGTCTTATATAAACGGAGACACAGAGAGAGAGACACACAGAAAAAGGAATTTGTGTCCTGCCATGTGAGAGAAAGTAGACAGAGAGAAGACTCCAGGTTCACCTACCACTGCAGTAAGGCAGAGAAGCCCCTGAGAGGCTGAGAAAGGTCCCAGAGTCTGGAATCAACACAGCACAGGGCACAGAAAGAGGCCCCCCAAAGGGCCCACAGAGCAGCTCAAGATTGAGGAGAGGAGATGGGACCAGTCCTGCCATAAGCCTGATAGCCTATAGCTGAGCTCAGGAAGAAAGCAGAGCAAGCTGGGACTAAGAGAGGAGGCCCTGAAGGAAGCCATGTGCTGTTGCCCACAGCTGGGCTTCTGGAAATGGTAAGCCTGGAGGGGAATGCAGGGACCTCAGCAGAGGTTGGCCACCATCTTGTTTCACCACGTGGCAGAACCCCATGATCACCAGTAGCTGACTGGTGAGAAAGCATCTCTCCTGATGCCTTGATTTAGACATTTCACGGCCTCGGAACTGTAAACGTTTACCCTAAATAATAATTCCCATTATAAAAGATAACCCATTTCTAGTACTTGCATCAGCAGCCCTTTGGCAAACTAAGACAGAACCCAAGGATTGCCAGTGCTCCAGAACACCACTGAGCCCAGGAGGAAGCAAGCCTTCTAGCCTCCGAAACCATGAGATAATAAATTCCCATTGTTTAAACCAAACCGTTATGTGTTATTTGTCTTAGCAGCCTGGAAGCAAAGACACAGACAAATAACAAAACAAATAAAATGTACACTATGTCATATGGTAATAGAAGCTATGGAGAAAAATAAAGTAGGAAAGGAGAACAAAAGATGATGATGGGCTGCCACCCAAGGATGTTGGTAGGGGTTGCAATTTTAGATGGGTTAGTGAGGAAAGGCCTCAATGATAAGATCCAATGGAGGGGAAGAAGGAAGCCATGCAAAAGTCAAGGGGAAGAGAACTCCAGAGAGAGAAAAGCAAGTGCAAAGAAACCAGTGTGACTAAAGTAAAGGGAATTAAAGAATGCTAGAGGAAATGAGGAAGGCAGGGAGGTTGTAAGGTGAGGTAAAGAATGGCATAGATATTGCAGGGTATTATAAGGACTTTGGTTTTTGGTCTGAGTGAAATGAGAAGTCATTGAGGGGCCTTAAGCAGAAGAATGACTTATTTGATTTACTTTTGAAAGGGATCATCACTCTGTCTACTATGTTGAAAATAGTAGTGTATTCTCACTGTAGTGAGATCAAGTGTGAAAGCAGGAAAAAGTAGTCAGGAGGCTATTACAGTAAGCCAGGATGATGATGGCTTGGACCAGGGTAGTAGCAGTAGAGGTAATTCTGATATACTTTGAATCTAAGGCATCCTTGATTGAAAGATGTATCATTATTTTATGTACCATTAAGAAAGAAAGAAAAAAGCTGCCATTGAAACTAAGAAACGGATACAATGCTTTTTGACTTCATAGAATTTTTACTTGTTACTTATCAAAAGATCTATTTTAAATTAAATATACATTTTATCATATATCATTCTCACACATACAAAAAAGGAAAATAAAACAAATAAATTGATAGAATGGAAATAAAACTTTTTTCTCAAACTTCTACTTTTTTTTTTTTAAACTTAGTTTCCACAAAACATTGTTCTCTTGCCATTGAAGATACTGATGATAATAGCATTTTTAAAAGAATCCAGAAAAGAAATAAAATCCATTGGTATTTGGCTCTTTTTATTTATTTTTTAACAACTTTATGAAGGCATACAATGAACTGCACATCTTTAAAGTGTACAGTTTAAAAAGTTTTACATCTGTATGCACCTGTGAAACCATCACCATGATCAAGGTAATGTACATATCCAACATTCCAAAAGCTTCCTTGTATCCTCTTTTGTAATCCTTACTTCCTGTTCCTTCCCATCCCCATCCCGAGGCAACCATTGAGCTTTATTCTGTCAGTATAGACTAGATTGCATTTTCTAGAATTTTTATGTAAATGTAATTATACTCTTTTCTACCTCATTGCTTTCATTCATCATAATTGTTTGAGATTCATTAACGTTGTAACATGTAACAATAGTTCTTTAGATTGCTGAGTAGAGTAGTAATTCCATTACATGGACACACCAGTTTGTTTATCCATTTACCTGTTGATGCACATTTGGATTGTTTCTGGTTTGGAGTTTTACAAATAAAGCTGTTATCCCTCATGTGCAAGTCTTGTATGGACATATGCTTTCATTTCTCTTAGGTAAACACGTAGGAGCAGAATAGCTGAATCATATGGTATAGGTGTATGTTTAATGTTTTCAGAGACTGCCAGACCATATCATTTTGCATTCTTACCACCAATATATGAAATTTTCTCTTGCTCTGCATCCTTGCTATCACTTGATAGTCTTTTTTTTTTTTTTTTCATTTTAGCAATTGTAATCAGTGTATAGTGGTATCTTATCATTGTCTTAATTTGCATTTTCCTAATGGCTATGGTGTTTCCTATTGGTACTCTAACAAATTACCACAAACTCAGTGTTTCAAAACAAACACAAATTTATTATTTTACAGTTCTGGAATCAGAAGTTCAAAATGGGTCTCACTGGGCTAAAATCAATATGTCTACAGAGCTATGTTTCTTCTGGAATTTCTAGGGGAGAATCCATTTTCTTGCCTTTTCCAGCAGTCTGCATTCCTTATCTTCAAAACCAGTAGTATAACATCTTCAAATCTCTGTTTGACTCTGACCTCCTCTTCTGTCTCACTTCTCCTTTTAAAGGACCCTTGTGATTATTGGGTCCACCCAGATAATGTGGGATAATCTCTTTATTTTAAAGTCAGTTGATTACCAATCTTAATTCCATCAGAATCTAAATTCCCTCTTGCCAGGTAACAGTAATGTATTCAAGGGTTCCCGGGGACTAGGAGGTGAGAAGGACGTGTATTATTCTTCCTATTATGCACGTGCTTATTTCCTTTGGTGAGGTGTCTGTTCAAGCCTTTTGCCCATTTTTAAAATGGGTTGTTTGTTTTATGAATGTTGCATTTTGAGAGTTCTTTATATAATCTGAGTATAAGTCCTTTGTCAGATATGTGATTTTAAAATGTTTTCTCTCAGTCAATAGCTTTTCTTTCAAAATCACCTAACATTATCTTTCACAGAGCCAAAGCTTTTACTTCTGATGAAGTCCAGTCTGTCATTTTTTTCCTTTTATTGATTGTGCTTTTAATGTAATTTCTAAGAACTTCTAATTTAACCCAAAGTCAGAAAGATTTTCTCATGTTTTCTTCTAAAAGAGTTTTACATTTAAATCCTTAATCTATTTTTAGTTAAATTTTGTATAAGAGGTAAGGTTTATGCTGAGGTTCAGTTTTTGTGTATGGATGTCTAATTCATCCATTTGTTGAAAAGACAATCTTTTCTCCCTTAAATTACCTTTAAACTTTTGTCAAAAATCCATTGACCATTTCTATGTACGTCTATTTCTCAACTCTATTCTGATCTATGTGTTGATACCTTCACCGATACTACATTGTCTTGATCACTGTAGGTTTAAAGTGAATCTTAAAATCAGGTAGTATGATCCCTTGAATTCTTCTTTTCAAACTTGTGTTGCTATTTTTTTTCTAGTTCCTTTGCCTTTCTATATAAATTTTAATTTTCCAATTAAATTTTCATATAAATTTTACAATCTGCTTGTCCTTATCTACAAAAAATCTTGCTGGGAATTTGATTAGAATTGCATTAATTCTGCAGATTGATTTGGAGGGAATTAACACCTTTACTATGTTAAGTCATCCAGCCCATGAACACTGCATGCCTCTATATTTATTTAGGTTCTCTTTGATTTATTAGTGTTCAGCATAAAGAGCCTATATATTTTTGTTAGATTTATGCCTAAGTGTTTCGTTTTTTGGCAGCAATTGCAAATGTCATTGTATTTTTTATTTCCATTTCCAATTATATATTGGTAGTTTATAGAAATATGATTGATTTTTGTGTGCTGAGCATGTATTCTCCCAACTTGCTGAATTCACTTATTAGTTCTAAGGATTTTTGGTAGGGTTCTTGGGATTTTCTACATAAACAATCATGTTGTTTTAGATGGTTTAGTTTCTTCTTTTCCATTTATAAACAGCTTGTGTTTAGTTTCCTAGGACTGGCATAACAAATTATCACAAACTGGGTGGCTTAAAAGAACAGAAATTTATTTTCTCACAGTTCTGGAGGACAGAAATCTGAAATCAAGCTGTTAGCAGGGCCATGTTCTCTGAAATCTCTAGGGGAGGATCCTTCCTTGACTGTTCCTAGCTTCTAGTAGTTGCCTGCAATCCTTAGCATTCCTTGGCTTATAAATGCATCACTCCAAGCTTTGCCTCTGTCCTCACATGATGTTCTCTCTGTATGTCTGTGTCTCTGTGTCCAAAGTCCCTCTTCTTTTAAGGGCCCCAGTCATATGACTCACCTTGCCTTCATTTTCTAACTCCATCTGCAAAGATGCTATTTCCAAACAAGGTCACATTCACAGTTCCCAGGTGGACCTAAATACAGGAAGACACTATTCAACCCACTACAGTACTTTTTTTCTCTGACTCTGTTGCACTGGCTAGAATGTACAGTACAATGTTGAATAGGAGTGATGAGTATGGACATCCTTATCTTGTTCCCAGTCTTAATGGGAAAGCATTCAGTCTCTCAACATTGAGTATGATGTTGCTGTAGGTTTTTTGCAGAAGCCCTTCATCAGATTGAGGAAGTTCCTATCTATTTCTAGTTTGCTTAGAGTTATCATCATCAGTGGATATTGAATTTTGTCAAATGTTTTTCTGCCTCAATTGATATGGTCATGTGATTTTTCTTCTTTAGACTATTATTGTCATCAGTTACATTAATTGATTTTCAAGTAGAGAATCAGCCTTTCATTCATAGGATAAACTCCACCAGATTATGATATATTATTCTTTATATAGATTAATGAATTTGATTTACTAGTATTTTGTTGAGGACTTTTAATGTCTCTATTTCTGGAGGATTTTGGTCAGATTTGGGTCTGTAGTATTCTTTGTTTTGTAGTGTCTTTGTCTGTTTTGGTATCAGTGTAGTGCTAGCCCCATACAATGAGTTAATAAGTGTTCCTTCTTCTTCCCTTTTCTGGAAAAGGTTGGGCAGAATTGTTGCTATTTCTTATTTAAATGCTTAGTAGCATTCACCAGTAAAACTTGATGAGCCTGGAAATTGCTACTTCAATACTTAGCTTTTGAAAATATAGTCTACAGTTATAGTAATTGTTTTAAAGTCCATTCTGTTTTGATTGATTGGTTTTTCTATTTAGTGTGGGCTGTATTTTCAGTTTCTTTGCATGCCTGTTAATATTTGACCAAATGTCAGACATTGACAATTTTACCTTGTTGGGTACTAGATATATTGTATTCCTATAAATATTCTTCAGCTTTGTTCTGGGAACAGTTAAGTTATTTAAAAATAGTTTGATCTTTTTAGGTCTTAAAACTTGATAGGTGGGACCAAAGCCATGTTTAGTCTTGTGGTAATTGTGTCCAGCTACTGAGACAAGATCCTTCTGATCACTGATTATGAGATGCATTCTGATTTTATGTATATTAAAATGTGAAAAGTTGTTCCTTTTAGAATCAAAGAAATATGATATTTTGACTCTAGTGACAATAGAAATTTTTAACTGATTAAATGAATAGATGAAGTCAAAGAAGGCTCCAAAGTTTTGGGACCAAGCAACTGGACAGCTGAAGTTCTCCATTTAGGGGATGGTGGGTGGGCAACTTGTTAGCCTGTCCAGTGTACGTCTTCCATTGTGCAATTACTGATAACCTCTGTAGAAAAAAGAAAAATAACAAATTTGAAGGGTCCATTTACTCTGCTCAGCTTCTCTTTATACTTATTGAATATATTTTAAGATTAATAAAGTTGGCATGAAGATAGAAATATACAATTAAAACCCCCTCAAAAATGACAGGCTATTTTTATATGTAGCCAACTATGTTAGCAATAATGGCTCTTCTGTTTTGAAAAAAACATAAAATTAAGTATCAGACCCACAGGCTTTGAGGGACGAGTCCTTAAAAACATGAACTCAACATGTCTAAAAATAAGATAAACTCAGATATCATAATAGGAAATCCTGTCTTTTCTTTTCAAACATAATTACCACATTTCTCTGATATAGCAAGGAATCACACAGAAAATGCACATATGACAATATTAAAAATGAATTTAAAATGTTCTGTGTAGAAAGATGTAGAATATAGATATAGATTTCTTTAAAGAAATCTTTTCGGTACAGTCCTCAAGTACAGTTTCCTTGAGAAAGGACATTTGCAACCCATACTTGTGAGATGACAGAATCGCATGACTCCTATGGAAACTTTGTCCATTTAACAGAGAGAGAAATTATCTGATCACTAAAGCAGGTCTGTTAGGACTGTTGATTAATAACCTAGAAATATGTCCTGACGACTGGCATCTTGGTTCCTCAACAAAGCCAGAATAGATTAGGGCAAGATGCACTTCCTGGAAAAGGGCACCCAGTGGCATGTGTGGCACAGCGGGAGATGATGCAGTCACCATGCCATCCTTGCCAATTGAATTCATCACTGAGGAGGCAGATGTTGGAACTAGACAGCTCGGACGATTTGGTATGTCTTAACTCTCTGTGCAGCACTATAGTAGATGTCAAGTAGAAGAATTCCCCCAACCTGTCCTTAATCACCAAGAATTTTTCATCAAATGAAATAATTGTTAATACAGATACAACTCAGTAGCTTTTTACCAATATGCAGAAGTTGAAGTGTTTGATTTATTTCCTGTTTTGCTTTTTGTAATATTGAGTACCATTTCTTAAAGTATGTTATGAGATGTTTCAGGTGATTGACAGGTGATACATAAGAAAAAGGTTCCCTGGGTAAGCACATTGGGGATACTGACTTAAGTGGGTTTATTTAGTACAGAGCTTCTAAGAAAAGAACTAATGTGCTTTGGGAATTTCTAGGAGAGGGGTATAGTATGCATTATTTTCCCACATATTTAACTTAGGTTGCTTTTTCCAGGGACCATCTTGTAGGGCTAGTACTTTGTCTTTTCTGTTATTGAATCTCTAGCCCTTAACATGGACACCAGGAAAAACTCAAAAAAATATTTGTGGAATAAGATAATGAATTTACTGACTGCCTGATCACCCGCCAGTGGTCCCGTAACCCTTTTCAGAATGATAGAAGAACAGGCTATGACTCTTCCTACCCCTTGTGCTGTTTGCTGCTGACTGTTCCACGTTCGCACCAGCCTGAGTGGCTGCATGTTTCTCTTTGACTAGGTACTTCTCTAGGTATGGAGAAGAATTCCGCTCTTGCCTGGTCTACTCTTTCCATCCTCCCCTCTTCCTCCAACAGTTTTCTAGGTTCTTCTATCCTCTTCTTTGGGGAGCATACAAAGGTCACGGCATCAGCCAAAAGCTAGGATTAATGCACCAGAGTCTGAAAGGTGAGTCACTTTTTAACAGAACAAGAGGGAGGCAGCCTGAGCAGTGTGTGGGTTCGAAGACTGCCACTGAGCATTGCAGGGCCAAGCAGAAAGCTTCCTTTTTACTTGCACTTCATTTGACCTGTGGATAAACAAAGACTTTCTATTTCCAGAAAGCCCATTGTTTTAACTGCTTTGAGTTTCTTTTGTAAACTTAAAAATTCATTTCTTTATGCAAGGCATTTAAAGTACTGTGGGCCCAGTCCTAACATTTCTTTGTTCTTTCTCAGTATTTCCCTTTTTTTTTTTTTCTTATATGGCACAAATTCTTAGCTATGTGAAATTCAGCCTTTTCTTCAACAATGCATGACATTAAAAACAGCTATACAGTTGTAGCATGAGTAAAATATTCAACATTGTAGAGAACTTGATAAATGTAACCTCTTCAGGGAAGGAAGAGAGTGTATGATTCTCCTTTCTCATTCCATAGGTAATGTGCCAGGGGTGGTAGAGTATTAAAAAATAATAATAAAAATAAAAGTCTCTCAGTCCCTGTCTTTAAGGAATTTCGAGTAGAGGAAGGAAAATAATATGAAATTCCTACTGTGTTCCAGGCTAAACATCTATATATCTATATCGATATCTATATCAGATATCCACAACAATATTGTGAAGTAAGTGTTGTTTTCCCTGTTTTACAAATGAGGAAACTAAGGATTAGAGAAGTTGGGTAACTTCTGAGGTTCTTTTATTTAATCCAAATTCTCCCAATGACAGCATGATAATGTATAATATTTGAAAGGTGTATGTATACAAAGAATCCCACAAAGCTTCTGAATATGCGGGTGGGTTGACTTTGTCATCTGAAGTGTGTCCTATCCGTTTGAGCTTGATTAGTCATTATACTTCTCAGACTTAATTTCTTCATCATAAAATGGGGATAATAGCATCGTCTCTCCTACCTCATAACTTTGGATAAAGGAGTAAATGGTATAATTTGATTGAAACTGAACCTCTGAAGTGCCATGTAAATATAAGGTATTATCTCAAATGCAGTTCTAAATAAAAATGCCAATGATATGTTTGGGGTACATGTAATACATGTTTAATTTTTCAAAAAAAATTGTGCTTTGAGTCTTCTTCCAAATGAATTTAGCTTCAATTTTTAAGTAGGGTGAAAAGTAATGCATTTTAAATGACTGTGACTCAGCCAAATTTATTTTAAAAATTCAAAAAGCGTGCATGTTTGTAGAGAAATACTAATAACCATTTATGGGGTACTTGCTATGTATAGTACAAAGTATAGAATATGTAAAGGATATTAAAGAAGTGGAAGGCATGATTTCTGCTCTTGAGGGGTTTTAAAGAACACAAATATATTTGACCCTCCTCACCTCCATCCCGCTCATCCCAGATAGTTACTCTGCCAGAGAGAAGTTCAGATTTTGATATAATAAATTCATCCTTTGAACAGAAGAATTTATTTTATTTTCTAATTCCAATACAGTTGCACTAATCCAGAGAAATTTGGCAGTATAAGACCAGATTTTAACATCAAAAATGAAAACTTGCAAATCCATATTTCAATATGTTGAAATTCATTGGAAAAAAATAAAAAATACCAAATTCTCCATGAGTTAACTATTGACCAGCTCTTTTGGCATATTTTACTTTGAGGAAAGTAGAAATTTTGATTCCCAAATGTTGACTTGCACATTTCAAACACTTAAAAAATGATTGTCATTGTTTGGGTATGTATGTCAGTGCCTTTATATAAGAGGCAATCAATAATTTTGTATTGAATAATATGCTTTTAAGACTTTGCTTTGTTTCTCTCTAGTGGATGATAATGTGGTTGCTATTCCCTATGGAAGTAGACATATCCGCCTTGTCTTAAAAGGACCTGATCACTTGTGTAAGTAAACTCAATTGTTTTCCTTTTGGGATTGGGAATTTTAGGTATTTATTTTTTTGTTCCCAGAAGAGAGTAAAACAAAGGAGTACAAATCTTTCAATTCTATCATAATATGAATTTTGAGTGCTTCTGTTTCTCTTTCATCTGTCTGATGAGATGGCAGAAACCTTGGGGATAATTATCTCTGACCACAGTCATCCTGAAAAAATACAGAATAGATGCTCCCAGTAGGTTGTTTATAAGTTAAGCACATGTGTATGTTTTTGTGAATATTCTTTCTGATTCTTCCTCTCCTTCCTTTTTAATTAATCTCTACATTTTTCTTGCCCTTCCTCTCCCTTTTTCTCCTTTCTTCCAACCCTCCCTCCTCCTCCTTCATTCTTTTTCTTCCAGCTCTCACGTTCCATTACTTTATCAATTCAAGGGAACATGAAAACCCCAAACAACCTTAACAATGTGATATTAACCACCATGGTATAATTAAGCATCCCAGGTATTAAAGACAATGCAGGACGTTCATATCTTAAAAGTTCATATTGGGATTCCGGTTGGAAGGTAATCATAAATCCCCAGATTCAACGGCAGCATGATCCACCAGAGGTTGTGCACTCTGGTGCAAGAACTGATCTTCAGTCATGCCAAAGCCACATCATTTTTGTTACTGTTTAGTGTTGTCTAGATAAATTACACACAGAAAATTATAGGCTACAAAGCAGGGAGGGATTGGGAGAGGAATTTTCTTTGGAATTCAGTTTCACTGAAAGGCTGTACTTCAGTTGGTTGCTTGAGCATTTGTGATCTCCTCCACTGTGATTGTTCTAGGATTCCTACGAAGCTATCATCTTCTGTTCTTAGTCTCTTCCCAGAAACCAATTTAGGTAGCAAGCATTATCTTTTGGCAATTGGATTATGAGTTAAATGCTAGAAAGACAAACAAGAGGGAAACAAATCAGAACCTATAAAAGTTAATTAAGATAGCCTACTGTAGTCTCTCTAAAAATATATTCTCTCTGAAAATACATTTCTTGGGAGAGGTGGGGTTTGAAGGGTCATGTAAAATAAGAGAATAAGTAAGGTAGAGTTCAAGCAAAGCCAAGAGATGCTGATAAGTCACCTTATATGGATCCAAGTTATTTTCTAACCCTGAACAACCTATAAAATTTAGTGTTCACATGTTAAAGGATGATTGATATATTGTATGTTATTACCAGTCAAATGATTCGTTTTTCCCTTTGAGAACTGAACAGAGCTGCAGGTGTAACAATCCCACCCAAAACCAGTATCTTTCTGAGCAGTGACAGGCTAAAATAAAATATTCAATCAGGTTCATCACCAAGGAGGCTACTGCAGAAGAAAGAATTCAAAGGAATAGATTAAAGAGGAAATTTATTTTCATAAATGTACTAGCCTCTCAGCTTTCCTAATAAATGTGATCACTAAGAAGCTAAGGTATTGGCCTTGTTTGGCTTAATTTTCTCAAGGATTTATAGGTAAAGCTGCAACCAATTTTCATAAATGATAAAAAGGCAAAATGGAATCTGCTTTTTCCCCCTCAAAAAAATGTACTATTGATTGCATAATGTAGCTAAGGAATGTTTTTTGCACTTTTGTTTTGGAATATAATTCAGCAAAATCAATGTGTGAGTAAATGATGCCTTGTTTCTTCTGTAACTCTTTTGTCCTTCACTCCCTGAAAATGGTCCAGTATGGCAGCAACCTTAAATATTTAAGGCCACTCTCAAAAAAGACTAGGCAATCTGGTCCAGCCCCAGCTTATCTTTAATCAGAAGTAACTTGAGAAAGATGGCAGAGAGGCCTGGAGATAGAATTGAGAGATGACCAGGTCAGGCCTAGATCTCCAGGATTTTTCCCAAACTAAGCTAATTTATTTCCTGGAGATATGTCTACAAGTTAATGCAACTGTATGTACAGCAGCTTGAGGAATGAAGGCTGGAGGAAGGAGATTCGGTTTTGTTGCTTTCATCTGATGCCGGTAACTATGATTCCCCTATTCCAGAAATCCCTTGATGTGCCTTAAGCTCTGTAGGTTCTCTCTGCACTGACGCATGGGAGTGAAGCCTGACCCACTCCTGAAGATGGGCTACACGGACTTCATCTTAGGGTCACTGGGTATTCAGTTCAACACCAAAATTTTCCACCTGCTGATATTCCTTGTAGTTGAGAACTACAAGTAGACAACATCTAGAATAATTTAATACAACTACTTTACTGTAGAATACTTTAGCACCTCCAAGAACCTTAATATGATTTTCAACCCCCAAACCCCAATCTGTAAAACATGTAAGAGGGAGAGGTATTCTGAATGAAGCCCCACCCAGGCATCCCATCTATCTGCTGAAAAATCACTGTCAAAACCAAGGAATCTTTGCAAGTTTTGGAAACCATTCGTCTTAGCCCATTTATCTTCCCTCATGCAGAGGGCAATTATTCTAAATCATTTCTCAGTCACATGAGAGCTCAATCTGCTCAGAAGCACACATCATTATCATCATCATCCACAGCATGTTTTGGTTCCTCCAATAAAAGATGACTCATAGGCTTTGTCATTGGTCAAATTCAGATTCTAATGCTCCAGGAATCAAGAAGTCCTTCCTTCTGTCTTAAGCACTTATGAAGTACCCAAAATATGTACACAATATTGAGTTAAGTACCAACAAGGATTAAAAAAGAGAAAGAACTTTAAAAAGTATAGCCACTGTCCTTAATATCCTATAGTTTGTTTATTTTAAATGATAACACACATGTGGTATGTAGCCAGTAAGTATAAACAAACACAAGGTAATGCAGAAATATAAAGTCACACAGGTATTAAGGGAACTCAGAGATGCAAACTAGATTTTGTGGCGCAAAAAGAAAATTGGAGGATGTCCTAGGCATAGGACCATAAGACTAAATTCAATGCAATATGTGTGGGAGATGGCTGAGTCAAGGAATAGGATGGCAATAGAGCAGAGTACCCAAATGAGTTTATCCAGGGAGTCATATTTTTCACTAGGAGCCTTGATTGCTTGGCTAATGAATTTTAAAATCATTTCATTTACAGTTTAAATTCATATGTAATACTGAGGTGCCTATATATTTTGTTTATATCACAATTTCACTTTTGCCAGTCCTTTGAAGAATGATGCTTTTCCTTTACATAGCATGAAATGGGCTTGCATGTGTCTCTGGCAGTCTTGGCAAAATCCTTTTCTCCCCTTCATGTGTTTGATTATGTAGATCTGGAAACAAAAACCCTCCAGGGGGTTAAAGGTGAAAACAGCCTCAGCTCTACAGGCACTTTTCTTGTGGACAATTCTACTGTGGACTTTCAGAAATTTCCAGACAAAGAGATACTGAGAATGGCTGGACCACTCACAGCAGATTTCATTGTTAAGGTAAGCCCATTTAGCCCTAATTTCAAGCCAACATCTCCAAATTGATGTTGCTTATAGTGTCCTCAGGAGAGAGACACTTCAGGTTGTTACAAAAGATTTGCAAAGCTTGTTTTCCAGGAAATGTTTAATTCAAGGACTGGACTTTACAGGAATATCTGATATTTTTAAGGTTCTAGGAAAATCTTTATATATATATATATTATTTAATAAAAAATACCCCACCCTAAAAGCCAACAAAAAATTAGTTGGGGGCTATAAACTATTTTTAAAACAAGTTATGATACAGTCATTAACTCATATAAGGTGTTTTCAGTAAAAGAGAAAAACAAGCTGATGAGCCATGGACTCCGTCAACTCATCATGCTTCCAATTGCAAGTTCTGGTTTTTGTTGTACTGGTAACAAAACTCAGTTGTTTCCTTCCATCAGAGCTTCCTTATTCTTTAAGGTAATATAAAACACATTGCGGGAAATAACATATACATTCTGTAGGAAAAAATGCACACACTGGAAGAACGTTTGGGAATCACAATAAAACAAAACATATTTTTCCCTTCAGTAGGTCAGAAGGACTTGAAGGATTGTAGCTGTAAAGCTGTAAAACTTGTAATGTGTCCAGGACTCCATAAATTTTTCATCGTGAGACCTAGAGCCAGAGGACATTTGATTTAAGCTAATGCTTGATGACCCCATGGCAGCTGGAAGTAAGAATGCATATAGGAAAATGTGATAGGCAATGAAGTTGGATGGAAGAAGGGTTCCAGAGTACTGTCCTCTATCTCCCTCTACATAGTAGCTCTTTTATTCCAGGCCAGATGCCAGCCACATGAAAGTGAACAGGAAACTCCAAACCTTCAAATGTAGCTCATGATTGCAATGAGTTGTAGGTAATTAAATAATATCAGTTAAAGAAGCAAATAACGAATTGAAAAACGTCTTTATTTTTTGAAGCCCTTAAATTACTATTAAGGGAACACACTAATTTTCATAGCAGTCTTGCAAGAGTTAATACACTTTCCAGGTTGCCTAACATACTGAAAATATGGAATTGGATTCCAGTAATATTATTCACATTTACATAGTTCATAGCATTGTCAAATGCATTTCATATATAAGCTGCCTTCTGTACATCAGCACTTGGATATCCCATAGATACAATGGGCTCAACATGTCCAAAATTGAACTTATCTAGCCCAGGAAACCTACTTTATCTTCTGTATTATCTTGTAGAGTAATACACTATTTACCCAGGCAAGTCAGAAACCTTTGTTTCATCCTGATTTCTCCTTCTCCTTTATACTCAAGTCAGACATTAATCTACATCAATTCTACCTCTGCACCATCTCTCAAGACTCCCTTCTCCATCCTTGCTTCCACCGCCTTAGTTTAGGCTTTCATATCTCACCTGATCTATTGCCTAAGCCTTCAGAGTGAGTTTTATAAAACCATAATTCCCTTCTTCATTATCTTCCATTGTTCCCCACCTCCACTCATTCCTTCAGGTTAAAATGAGAATCCATAGCATAGCATTTACTGCTCTTAATAATCTGGATTCTGTCTACCTTTCGAACTTTCCTTTTTGTTCTTCTGCTCCTTGTTCCAGCCATCTGAATGGCTCACAGGTCCCCCAACACCTTGCACTATCCTACCCCATTACCTTTGCATAATGCTGTGCCTCTATGTTTTCTGCCTCCACGTTCTTCACTAACTCATACTCTCATACTCGTTCTTTAGGTTTTCCTACTTTAGGAAGCATTCTATGACTCTACCCCAAATTCCTATTTGCATTTTATCTCCCATTGTGTACCCCTTGAAGGCTGACAAGGAATCTTACTTGTCTTCCTATCTCTGTAAGAAGACACAGTAGGCACTAAATAAATGCTGGGTGAATAAAGGACTTTTACCTACAAGACAGCTGAAGTAGAGCAGATGCTGATGTTTCTATTTTATCAACTAGAAACCAGACCTCAGGGAATTTGAGTGTATTGCCTAAGCTCACACCCATGGTAAGCCAGAGCTAACTATCACATCTCTTTGCTTCTGACCATTAACTCTTTTCAGTATTACATGTTTGTTTTAAGAGTGTATTTTTCCTTTTATATAAAAATATTTACGAAAATCGAGTTTAAAGAAGTTTGTGATACTTTTGTGGATATCTGGCACAATTAAATATTATCATTCAGAAAGAGGGTAAGTTATCATTTTAGTGATCTGTGCATTGTTTATCCTATGTGGTGACCTAGGCTTAGGTAGCAAATGAGAGAAAATTGTTTCATTAGAAAACATTGGAAATCAAAGAAATGCAAAGTTTTTCTAAAATAAATTATATAATTTTAAATATCAATTGACTTGAGTTGAAAATGAGCCAGATAATTTTAAAAAGTATAGGAATAAAAGGAGAAAATTACCTTTTTTTCCCAGTGATTTGTAATGGAAGAGAACTTTTTTTCACTACCATTTTATTTATCATTTTTCATGATTTAGTTGCTTCCAAATTATACACATGGAATGAGTCAGCTTTTGTATACTTCGTGTTTTGTCTCTTCTCCTTTATAAATTGACTAATTACTTCCTTTTTTAGTGAGATACACAGGAATCAGTATAGCCATTTGTCAATCTCTGTGGAATTTTATTGCCAAAGTACCATTTCGTTTTTATTTTAAAGGAAAAGAAATATTTTTTTGCACAGAAGGAAGTTATTTCCCCCCAGTGAGAATTGTTATATATTGCCATTGGGCTCAAAAATAATGTTTTGGAATCTCCTCTTTTGACCACCATTTAAAAAGGACTAAATTCTCATCTTGCTTCCTAAGGGACCGTTGCTTTAAAAAATTTGAACTTGATAGATATTGGCTGTACAAACATTTGTGGCAATGATAATATAGTGTCGTGGGAAGGGTAAGCACTCTGGGGTTTGATATATTCTGCTGCTTACTGCATCTGTGTACATTGTCTCATCTCCTAGAGTCTGTTTACTCATCTATAAAATGGTAATAAAATACCCACCCTGTAGAGTAGTTCTGAGGGCTAAAATGAGATATACAAAAATTGATAGAACTTCCAGGAAGATGGCAGACTAGAAAGACTCTTCTCCTCCAGAAAAATAGCTAGAGGACAGGCGGGATGGGGCCGCACCATTGTTTGCCATGAGAGCAGGCAAGGGGCTAAAGATATAGGACCCTCCCCATCTCCTTCTCTACTAACTGGGACTGATTGTTGAGGACTCAGATGAGAGTGGAAATATTTTCTGCCTGGGAAAAAGGAGGGGACTGCCAGAGAAGCTGGAGAAGGGTCTTAGCCTCCAGGCAGGAAGCTCTATCACATTGATCAGGTCTGTGTTGCAACAAATACACTCAGACCAGGCATTGACCTGAGAGCTGTCAAAGCGCGCCATCTGCTGGCAGACCAAGGAAGTGCATGGGAGAAAATTAAAAATAAGTAAGAGAGGCTTTTTCCAGCCTTTATAGCTTCCCTCCCCAAGGCCCTAAGAAGTGGGTCTGCAACCAATTACTGGATCCAGAGCCCAGTTTTGAGCAACTAGTAGGGACAATCCTAACAATCCAGGTCAAGTCAAGAATCAAAGAGCCTTCCGCCACTAAATTCCTACAAAAGAGAAAGAAATTGAGCATCTGAGTAAATTACATCCTAGTCAGATGCCTAGAAGTCAGCAAAAAATTATGAGCCATTCTAAGAAAATGGAACATATGGCCCAAGAAAAGGAATATATCAAAGCCCCAGAAGAGATGCAGGATTTCAGAGAACTAATTAGCAAGATGCACACAAATTTCCAAAATCAAATTAATGAGTTGAAAGACAATATGGCTGGAGAGATAAATGACATCAACATTGAATGAACGCACAGTGTCTGAACACCACAGAAATAAAAAGGATAACAAGAGGATATTATGAGAAACTGTATGCCAACAAACTAGACAACCTAGGTGAAATGGACAAATTCCTAGAAATGCAAAAACAACCTACACTGATGCTACAAGAAATGCAAGAACTTAACAAACCAATCACATTTAAAGAGATTGAATCTGTCGTCAAAAATCTCCCAGCAAAGAAAAGTCCAGGAATGGATGGCTTCACAGGTGAATTCTACTAAGCATTTCGAAAAGAATTAACACCTATCCTGTTTAAACTCTTCCAAAAAATTGAAGAGGAGGAAAAATTGCCAAACACATTTTATGAAGCCAACATCACTCTAATACCAAAGCCATATGAAGATACTACAAGAAAAGAAAACTACAGAGCAATCTATCTAATGAACATAGATGCAAAATTTCTCAACAAACTACTTGCAAATCAAATCCAACAGCATGTCCAAAGACTTTTACATCACGGCAAAGTGGAATTTATTCCTGGTCTGCAAGGCTGGCTCAACATAAGAAAAATCAACCAATGTAATACACCACATTAACAAATTGAAGGAAAAAACACATAATCATCTCTATCAATGCAGAGAAGGCATTTGACAAAATCCAGCATCCTTTTTTGATAAAAACACTTCAAAAGATAGGAATAGAAGGAAAATTCCTCAATCTGATAAAAGGCATAATGAAAACCCACAGCCAACCTTGTACTCAATGGTGAAAGGTTGAAAGCTTTCCCTCTAAGATCTGGAACAAGACAAGGACGCCCACTGTCACCATTGTTATTCAATATTGTACTAGAAGTTCTAGCTAGGGCATTTAGATAAGAAAAAAAATTAAAGGCATCCAAATAGGAAAATAGGAAGTAAAACTCTCACTGTTTGCAGATGATATGATCCTGTATTTAGAAAATTCTGAAATATCCACAAGAAAGCTACTTGAGCTAATAAATGAGTTCAGCAAAGTGGTAGGATATAAGATCAACATGCAAAAATCAGTAATGTTTTTGTACACTAGTACTGCTCAATCTGAGGAAGAAATCAGAGGAAAAATTCCATTTACATTAGCAACAAAAAGACTCAAATACCTAGGAATTAATTTAACCTAACAAGTAAAGGACGTATATGCAGAAAACTACAAACCAATGCTAAAAGAAATCAAAAAAGACCTAAACAAATGGAAAGACATTCTGTGTTCATGGATTGGAAGAATAAATATCATGAAGATGTCAATCTTACCCAAACTGATTTATTGATTAAGTGCAATATCAATCTAAATTCCAACAGCCTACTTTACAGAATTAGAAAAGGCAATTACTGAATTGGTTTGGAAGGGAAAGTGCACCTGAATAGCCAAAAGCATTCTAAAATAGAAGAGCGATGTGGGAGGAATTTCACTGCCTGACCTTGAAACATATTACAAAGCTACAGTGGTCAAAGCAGCATTGTACTGGCATAAAGATAGACCCATCCATCAATGGAATAGAATTAAGATTCCAGAAATAAATCCTCACCTATACGGTCAACTAGTTTTTGGCAAACCCACCAAATCCATGTTAACAGGACAAAACAGTCTCTTCAATAAATGGTGCTGGGAGAACTGGATATCTATAACCAAAAGAATGAAAGAGGACCCCTACTTCACTCCCTTTCAAGAATCAACTCAAAATGCGTCAAAGACCTAAATATAAATACCAGGAACATAAACTACTAGAAAGAAATGTAGGGAAACATCTTCAAGACCTTGTAGTATGTGGTGGTTTCTTGGACTTTACACCCAAAGCACGCGCAACAAAAAAAAAGATAAATGGGACCTCCTCAAAATTAAACACTTTTGCACCTCACAGGACTTTGTCAAAAGGGTGAAAAGGCAGCTGACTCAATGGGCAAAAATATTTGGAAATCACATGTCTGATAAGGGTTTAATATCCAGGATATATAAAGAGAAGTTACAACTCAACAATAAAAAGACAAATGACCCAATTTAAAAATGGGCAAAAGACTTGAGCAGACATTTGTCCAAAGAAATACAAATGGCAAAAACACACATGAAAAAATGCTCAATATCACTAATGATTAGAGAAATGCAAATCAAAGCTACATGAGATATCATTTCACACCTATCAGAATGGCCACTATTAAAAAGAGAACTGCAAGTGTTGGAGAGGATGTGAAGAGATAGGAACACTTATTCCCTGTTGGTGGGAATGCAGAATGGTACAGCCACTGTGGAAGACTGTTTGGAATTTCCTAAAGAAGTTGAATGTAAGACTTGCCACGTGACCCTGCAATACCATTACTGCTAGACACAAAAGGACAAATACTGTATGATTGCATTATTATGAACCAATTATGTGTGTAACATATTGTATGATTCAAAAAAATTTATATGTATCCAGTACATTTAAGTGAGAAATGTATGTTTGTTTGTTTTTTAATTGATAGAGGGAAGCAGATGTGGCTCAAGCAGTTGGGCTCCCACCTACCACATAAGATGTACAGGGTTTAGTTCCCAGTGTCTCCTAGAGAAGACAAGCAAGACCACTAGCTATTGCGACAGGCTGGTGCAACAAGCTGATGCAACAATATGACTCAACAAAATGATGCAATGAAAAGATACAATGAGAAAACATAATGAGAGACACAAGCAGGGAGTGGGGGTGGCTCAAGCCATTGGGCGCCTCCCTCCCACATGGGAGGTTCCGGGTTCAGTTCCCAGTGCCTCCTAAAAAGATGAGCAGACAGCAAGCGCAAACAATGGGGTGGATGAGAAATAAATAAATTAATCTTTTAAAAAAATTGATAGAACCAAATTACTTCCTTTCCATCTCTTTGAAATGGTTTAGCTTGTGGTCAAAACAATCACAATTCTCTATCTACGCAATGACCGAATGCTGTTCCTTTGAAAAAGGCTAGAGAATGAACAACTTCCAAGTAATATGCCCAGAATGATTTGGCAGGTGTAGCTATTAAGACAAAAGGACATGAGAGCAGTCTGGCTGTGACATTTGTCGCCACATTAATTGTTAGGACTACTGGCTGGATGATTGGCTAAGTTAGTATCCCCCTTCCTCCCTTACTATGCCCTGGGCCTCTCTCCTGAAGCTGAAGGCTCAATGAAATATAATGACCTCCCCAGATAGAAGTTCTTTTCCAGTCATAGGCCCATCCTTTATTAGAACCTCCAACTTAACTCCACTTGTGAAAACAGCTAAGGAATGTTGTATGTGTTCATTTTCGCCCTCATTTGAAAACGTTAGGAAGAAAGTCAGATTAGATAAAGAGAAGCGTGGTTGATGGCTACCTAATCCACCAAAGGAAAAGAAATACACAGCAGAAGAGAAAATTACAAGTATACTCAGAACCAGGATCACTGACTCACAAATTCATGCACTGATAACTAGAGAACAGTTATTTCCTGTGAAAGACAAATGACAAATTGCATTATGTTTTTATAGTTAGGGAACTTAGGAAGATTGATCTCATTCCTGTTGTCACAATAGCATTTTTGAGCGTTCTAAGGCATAGAAAGCTTATTACTTTCAATTGTATCAGACAGAGTATTAGGCAGAGGTGATGTCTTTCTGGACAGCCTTGAGCATAACCAATTTTCATTCATATTTATATTCATAACCATAATTCAAGCACCCCAAAAAACTTTTCATTATGAGAGAAAACAGTAGGAGGAGCTCCTGGAGCAAAATCACAATATCCAAAGGATACAGATAGATTTATAGAACTTCCATGTATATCCTTATTTTAGGAGATACTCAGCACTGTGCTTGATGCATGGGAAAAATTGACTTAGATATGGTATCTGACTTCCAGCTTACAATGTCATATGAAACCTATAACACTGGTTAGGAAATTTTGAATTAATGATGCACTGCAACACATGAGTCCTAAAATAAAATGAACAGGTAGTAAAAGCTACAAATGTTTCACTACAAATTTATATGATTAGGAAAGCCTAGTGTGATCGGGCAGCCTACGAATCATAGGTAGGATTAAGATACAATTTCTTTTCTCTACTGGAGGCTGAGCTTTGGCAAAAGTTCAGGTCCAGGTTGGCTTCACCTGCCATCCAGCCTGTTTGTAGATGGCCTCCACATACTAGTCAGCCTGTGCTCAAACAAAGGGAAAATCGTTGTCCTCAGCCAAGCATTGTTTGGATGAAAAGTTAAAATCAGCTGTAGGAAAGAAAATAAATATAAAGTAATAATGACTAATTTTCCTACCCAACTTTCATACGTAGTGATTGCCCCCAAAAATATGTTCCGTTTTGCTAAGAGATCCCAAAGTTTAGAACTGAGCTAATCAGAAAATACTGTTTTTTATTGGGTTTCATACATTGTTTTGCCAGTTGTAGAGCTAGGTTTAAGACAGAGTGTCAGACAACTGATTCTTCACCTTTCTTCCACCACTGACATATAGCAGACCTCTATGCAAACTGACCCCATTGGGCTCTGTTGTGGCCACTGGTTTCCTGCCTGCCTTCTCCATATGAGAACTGCGATAGTAGATCTTCTCTGCCCTCTCAGCATCTCCTTCCTGATGTATATTTTTCATCCTCTTTTTTCCACAGCTGACATCACACCTGTTCTCATAGAGTTTTCTCTGATTGATTGCCCTATTTGAGGGTAGTGGGCAGCTTTAACCATAACCAACGTCTCTCATTTAGTCCTTAGCCAGGAGCTGATGGGCTGAAATGAAATTTCTTCCAATATTACATTCTGGGGTTCTAAGAGGGCTAGAAAATGCTATAACAAGTATAAAAGTAAAGTTGAGTTCTGGCAATTTTTTTTTTTTTTAGAGAGAGAAATTGTGGTTAGGTGCTGGCAATTATTTTTTTATTTTTATTTTTTAGAGAGAAATTGTGGGCTTACAGAACAAACAGGCATAAAATAGAGGATTCCCATATGCCAACCCTTTTATTAACACCTTGCATTGGTATGGTACATTTGTTACAACTGAAAGAACATTTTTATAATTGTATTAACTACAGTTGATGGTTCATATTAGGGTTCACTGTGTGTACACTTTCATGGATTTTTTTTTTTAATTTGTATTTTAGTCCCATATATTTCCCCTTTTAACCACATTCAAATATGTATTTCACTGCTGTTAATTACATTCATAATGTGCTACAATAACCACAACCCATTACCAAAACATTTCCATCATTCAGAATGGGCACTCTGTACATTTTAAGCCTTAACGCCCTATGTCCTATCCCACTCTGTCTCCTGGCAACTTTTATTCTAGATTCTGACTCTATCAGTTGACTTAGTCTAATTATTTCATAACAGTGAGATAATACAATATTTATCGGCTTATTTCATTCAACATGATGCTTTTAAGTTTCACCCATGTTGTCACATGGATCAGAACTTCATTCCTTTTTATGGCTGAATGATATTCCTTTGCGTATACATACCACATTTTGTTTATCCCTTTATCCGTTGATGCACACTTGGGTTGCTTCCATCTTTTGGCAGTTGTGAATAATGCTGCTATGAACATCAGTGTGCAAATATCTGTTAGAGTCCCTGCTTTCAATTCTTTTAGGAATATACTTAAAAAAGAGATTGCTGGATCACATGGTAATTCTGTACTTAACTTTGAGAAACTGCCAAACTGTCTTCCACAGTGGCTGCACCATTTTACATTTGCCTCCAGCAATGATTGAGTGTTCTCATTTCTCCACATCCTCTCCCACACTTTTCTGATTTTTTTGTTTGTTTTTTTAAATAGCAGCCATTCTAGTGGGTGTGAAATAGTATTTTCATTGTGGTTTTGATTTTCATTTCCCTGATGACTAATGGTGATGAGCATCCGTTCATGTGCTTTCTAGTCATTTGTATATCTTCACTGGAGAGATGTCTACTCAAAAATTTTTCCCATTTTTTATTTGGGTTTTTTGTCTTTCTGTTGTTGAGTTGAAGGATTTCTTTATGCATTCTGGATGTTAAACCTTTATCAGATATGTGGTTTCCAAATATTTTCTCCCATTTGTAGACTGTCATTTACTTTCATGATAAAGTCCTTTGAGGCACAAAAGTTTTTAATTTTGATGAGGTGCCATGTCTCTATTTTTCTTTTTTTGTTTGTGCTTTGGGCATAAAGTCTAAGAAACCATTGCCTAACACAAGGTCCTGAAGATGCTTCCCTACGTTTTCTTCTAGGAGTTTGATAGTTCTGGCTCTTATACTTAGGTCCTTCATCCATTTTCAGTTTATTTTTGTATAAGGTGTGACGCAGGGGTCCTTCTTCATTCTTTTGCAAATGGAAATCCATTTCTTTCCCAAATGAGTGGTCTTTCTCCTTTGTCAAAAATCAGTTAACCATATTTGGTACAACTAAATTAAAAGTGAGTGCTAATATATTATATATATACAAAAGAATATATTTTGTTGGAGGAAAAGTGTCCTTTCTTGGAAGTTTAGCTGCTAGTGTGATTGTGGTTATCCTTTTTTAGTTCTTAAAGTTTGTTTTCTTTTTAAAGCAGGATGCAACTTAAAATTCCCATTGCATCAAGGTGTATGCAAAATATTGACGCAGTGCATCACAAAACGAAAGTTTGTATTTAATGGGGAGGTGCTGTATTTTTGGTGTTTTGGGGAAAAGTTACATTTAGATCTATTTTAAAGCTGTTCATTTTTAAAAAATAAAATGTTACAGGTTTCACATGAAA
>JAQZBX010009843.1:31103-45062 GCA_029593785.1 Cabassous unicinctus
AGAGTTATGAGCTACATAAATAATACCTGCCTACATAGCGTTTATAGATTATGGAGGAGAAAGGCAATACAATAATTAATTATTTATAAAACACATAAATGCTATAAAAAAAGGTTTTATTATTTTGTGTATCTTTGAAAGCCCAAAGGAAAGCATCTGAAAATCATTTTTTAAAAGTTCTTGAGGATATGGTGTCACTGTCAACCACCATGACCCCAAAATGCATGCAATAGACTGAGGCATTTAATGAACAGATAGACCTATTTTCCATTTTATTCCATCCCTAGCAGGCAAACTGATTTAATTCCACCATATCCAAGCCCTCCCAACTCATAAAATCCCTGGTTGCCCTAAGAGCAGTGTCACCAAGTCGAATACCAGAGTGGGTCCCAGCCAGAGGCTCTCAGTTGTGGGTCATCCCACAGCTCCCTTTTATAGCCTCTCCCCCAGCCAATGAACTGCAAACCAAGGCAAGAGGGAGGGACCCCTGGCTGCCAGCCTTCCTGCCAGCCCATTTGGGGCAAAAGTTTCTACATCATTAGTGAGAGAAAGAACCTTGTTGGGGAACATCCAGAGGCTTATAAAATTGTCCTATTTCCAACTGAGAGGTAGAAGGCGTGGCTTTTCTTAGTGCTGGTGAACCTTTGTACATATGATGATGTCTCTTTTTTTCTTTTTTCTTTTTTTCTCTTTTTATTAGAGCAGTTGTAGGTTTACAGAAAAATCATGCAGAAAGTACAGAATTCCCATATACCACCACCCTCACCACCACCCCACACAGAGTTTTCCCTTTCGTTAATATTTTACATTAGTGTGGTACTTTTATTACGATTGATGAAACAATATTAGTATAATTGCACTATTAACTCTAGCCCATAGTTTACATTAGTGTTTTTTGTGTTGTACAGTTCTTTGGGTTATTTTATTTTTTTAAATTTTTGTAGGTGGTACCTAAACCTCATATATGTGAGGCAGGCCCTCAACCACTGAGCTACACCTGGATTTAATCCCTGGTACCTCCTAAAAAATAAAAATGAAAAATAAAAAACCATAGAACTATACAACACATAAAGTCAGAATCTAGAATATAGGTTACCAGGGCACTGGCTTGGGGATAAGAAATGGATTGTTAAGGCCTAAAATGTACAGGGTTCCTATTTGGAACAATGGAGATA
Organism: Cabassous unicinctus; assembly: GCA_029593785.1. Taxonomy (NCBI): domain Eukaryota; kingdom Metazoa; phylum Chordata; class Mammalia; order Cingulata; family Chlamyphoridae; genus Cabassous; species Cabassous unicinctus. Next base: position 32,279 of record JAQZBX010009843.1, read on the forward strand.
TTTTGGATAATGGATGGTGATGATGGTAGTACAACATTATGAATATAATTAACAGCACACACACACACACACACACACACATATATATATGAATGTGGTTAAAAGCAGAAATGTTATGTTGTATATACAGTAACAATAAAAAAATTTTTTAAATCCATGGACAGCAGTGAACCCTAAGTTAAACCATCAACTATAATTAATAGTACAATTCTAAAAATGTGCTTTCATCAATTGTAACAAATGTTCCACACCAATGCAAGGTGTTAATAATGGGGTGGCATATGGGAATCGTGTATTTTATACATGATTGTTCTGTAAACCTGTCTTCTCTAATAAAGAAAAAAAAGAGCCAAACCAAAGCTTTCAGCATATTGTTGAGAACTGGATCCTGATGTTTGAGGATTTAGGGTTTACAGAGCTAAAGAGCTATTGATAAAACGGGGCCCAACAGGCCGGAATTAATATAACCAGAGAAAAGAAACTCATCTCTGTAAGCAGCAGATAATCTATCCATGGGAGACATCGCAAGTTAGCCTCTCCATTTTATTTTAAGCATTGATTTTCTATTTCAAAATGGAAAATTGAGAAGATAGCAAAAACACATTTATAAGTACACCACTAAAGATAAATTCATGTACCATCACAGCACTACTTGGGGAGATTGCTTGGTACCGTGAAAAGAAGCTTTAAAGCTGGGCAGACCTAACTTCAAATCTGACTTCAAATACCAGTTCTGCTATTCCCTAGCTGTGTATCCTCGAGCAAAGTCATTTAGCCTCTTTTGCCTCATTTTTCTCGTCTGTAAATGTGAGAGATAATACAAAGTAGTTTTAAGGTTAGATTTAACATAAAATGTGCCCTGCATATGTTAGGAATGTAATAAATGCTGCTGGTTGTGGTAGTTTGTTGCTATTATTGTTAAAGAATTTGACTACAGAGAAGGGAAAAAGATGAATGTGATCAGTGTGGAAGGAATCAAGCAAAATTATGTGGCCAGAGATTTGGACACCTCATGATTGGTTCTTGTTCATTTACAGTCTTTTCAAATACAGACATATAGCCTCAGCATTTATGGTTATTATACATCATTTTCATTGAAATCGTTAAGCGCAATATTCTTTTTAAGCTCTTGTTTTCTTTCCTTTAACACAGGGGTTCTTAACAAGGGGTCCATGAGCTTGAATTGAAATTCAAAAAATCATTTTTGTGGGGATGAGGTGTGATATATTTATTAAATATTACACAGTATAATGTGGGCTTAGTAAGGGGTCCGTGGTTTTCACCTGACTGGCAAAGGGGTCTGTGAAACAAAAAAGGTTAAGAATCCCTGCTATAACATGTATTTACTAACCCTCCTCTTATCACCAAACCTCCTCCTTATCATTCATTACTTCCTCTTAGGGCATGCAGTACTTTTTTTTGCTAACTTCCAGGAAGCTGAGAAAAGACCCTGCCTCATCTTTTTGTCTATTTAACCAGACCAAAAGACAAGCCCAGATAATGTACTGATATACTACAGTAAGATTTCTCTAAGTAATATGATGTTATATCCTCCTGGCTTTGGCCAAAAGAGTCTGTGGTTTTTCTCTCCCACATAAAAGAACTTTAATTGCTAGCATCTCAGAAGGGACCCTACGGAACAGCCTATCTCTCCGGGTCTGAACAAATTTTCTTTTTATTTTTTTCTTGTAAGTTGTGTTCAAATGAGAGCCCTGCTTCTAATAGCTTCCAGCATAACCATATGCCCCAAGAGAGGTATAGGTTTTGTGAGCTAGAAAGAGCTTTCCCAAAAATGTGATTAATACTACATCCCTAAGCAAGCAATTAGGTATCCCGTATCTGACACCTAGGACTGAGAAATATTAATCTGTAGGAAAGGAAAGCCTTTTGTGGAGGGCGTTGTATTGTTTCAGCTGTTTTTTGTTTTAAAGTGGGGAATTTGCATCACTGTTTATTCTTGTTAGAAAAGACCTGGATGTTCCATGAGTCAGAATCCCAGTGTAATGTGACTTTCTGTAGCTTTTCTCTCTTCTTTCTCCTTTCCAGTTCTCCAAGGCTTTCCAAAGAACATTTCCATATTCCCATCTACACTCCAAAAACTGACCAAGAATTTAGCTCTCTTGAATTTTTTTGGAAATGTTTGCATCAGTGTTCCTGTTTTCCTCCTGCATTCTAGGTGTTTAACTTACTTGTGAATAAACTCAGTAGCAGAAACGTAGGGCTATCTTTAAATAAAAAAAAACCACAAAAAAACAACCCCTAAAGGCCATATCCATCACCTTACTGCTAAGGAGCATCTGGGACAGCAGTAATCCTTGAAAATATTTAATAAAGACTTTAGGCCTCATGATTCAGCTGGACTCTGATACCTCTCTATTGTTATGTTACCAGAGAAAGGGGTGATCCTCCACGTTGCCCTTTGAACCTCATTTAGTATAATAGTCCAGGGCTTGCCCAACAGTCTAAGTATTGTATGACATGTCATTGTCTTTGTGAAATTAAGGTGTTCATTTTAAGTACTTTTTCCTTCTCTTACAGTTTGGATTTGTTTTCCCAGCCTTATATATGTAAGAACCATTAAAAAAACTACTGTTTCACATCTCCCTTTTTTAAAAAAAAGGAAAGAGTTATGATTTCCATAAGCACCCATTTTATTTGAAAATAATTGCTTTTATAATACAAGTTGGTGTTTTTTCAAAGTTTGTTTCTTGAACCATTTACATTTGAATTGCCTGGATCTCTGGGCTTGAGCCCAAGAATTTGCACTTTAGCAAGATTCCAGTCGGTAAGTTTGCATGTTAAAATATATGAATCAGTAAATTTCCAGAAATACCCACGTATGTCTCTGAGTGGGAAGAGCTACTTAATTCTTTAGCTCCCTTTTTTTCTTAACCAAAGACAGTATTTTCTTTCATTTACTGCAATATATGGCATTTATAATTTTCTTAGAACAAGCTCTATTTCTAAGAAAATATAATTTTCTTAGAACAACTTGCAATTGAAAATCCACATAATTTCATCTGTGATGCCTGAGAGGTTGGAAATAAAGGAGAAAGGGGGATTAAGTGGCTTATGAACAGGATACTACTGGAATCACAAACTGAGACATTGCTGTCCCTTGTCCTGTGGCAACAGAACAACAAAACTGAGAAGGGATTATGGTAGTGATAGGATATGCAAGGGCCACACTGGTTAAATGGTAAGATATGTGAAATTGCCAATGTCACTTCTCTCCTGTGGCTCCTTCACCAGCCTAAGACAGTCAGTACTACCAGATGTCCTTGTCCAAAGTTTCAAGGGACCCACAGAACACCCTCACAGTTACACTATTCCTTTTCTTTCCTGTTGTCTCCTGCAGATCCGTGACTCAGGACCCACTGACAGTACGGTCCAGTTCATCTTTTATCAGCCTATCATTCATCGATGGAGAGAGACGGATTTCTTTCCTTGCTCAGCAACCTGTGGAGGAGGTAATGGTGTTCACTTAGCCCAGAAAATGTTGGGGTTTGTGAGGAAATACTTGGCTATTATAAGAATAGAGTAACTTTAGCATGAAAGAAACTTAGAACTGGGGGGATCAGATCCTTTCTTCTCAAAAGGGCCAGATCCTGAAGACCTCATGTAAAGCTCATTTAATACCTCAGCCAAGGTGCCGCCTGAACATTTTCTGTCCTCAAGTCTCATTAGAGGAAATGGTCTTTACGTCTTTTCTTGACGTAGTGGAAGATCAAGACAGGAAATATCATAACTTCACACAACTTGATTCAGAAGCAGTTCCATTCATTTGAGAATAAACTACTCAGTTGGTTAAAGTGAATTCATTTCTTCAGGAATCAAGTGAAGATGATCTGTAAGGCTTGGTGTAGCATGGTGTGTCTGAAAAGAATCAAGGATTAATTTAAGTTAAAGGAATTTTGTTTATTACCAGGAAAAAAATCACTTCACTGTAGACTTAAGTTCACTTATTTTTCAGCTCCACCCATCATCCATGCAGTAAAAGAGGCACCATTTGCTTAATTCATTAAAATGTATCTCTCTGGAAAAGTCACAAAATAAATTGCTATCTCTGCTCCACTACATCTGCAGTATGGACAGTATTTTGTGTTACTGGAACACCGCCCCCCCCCCTTTCTACTTTTCGTAATTATAGTGGTTATATAATAATTATTTTGAGATATTTCACAATAATTTATTTAGCCACTTCCCTGTAGCAGATCATTTGGTTCGTTTAAACTTTTCTACTATTATAATATAATGAATAATGTAATGCCAAGTATTTTTCTCCTTTCATAGTATTTACTTGGGATAAATACTCAGGAGTAGGGTTACTAAATCAAGGAGTCTCAGAATTTCTGTGGCTGCTGGCATATATTACCACAATTCATTTCAGAAAGGAAACTAACAGTATATGAATATTTTAGTTTCATTGCCAACTGAGCCAGCATTTTTGGATTATCAACTTTTTAAAGTTTTGCTAACTTAATGGATATAAAATTATATGTATATTTCTTTAAAAAACAGAACATCAAATAAATTCTAGTTTTGGCTTCATGGCAGCCAGTTAATGGTCTGCTTTTAAACAATTAATCCACATAGGTGTGACTAGATTATTTTAAAAAGAGATAAACATAGTACCTCAACATGGAAATAAATGATTATCCATTAATTTTTGTAAAACAGTAAGAACACATATGATGTAATTCATCTTTAGCCTTGTTATCTATGTTTGCATAATGTAAGCAAACCACTGAAAATGTGGTTCTATAGAATAATTTGGATTTTAGCTTAAAAACAGTCATTCAGAAATGCCATCCAGTGCTTCTACACTGTTGTTAAATAACTATGCAGCATTTTAAACATTTCCATAGAATACTGTTTCCAGTTGCTCTGTCTGTCCTGAAAAATATATTACTTTGTTTAAAGATAGACTGCTAATTACATGATGTTTCATGGGCATATGCTATTTTGATAACACCTATTAATGACTTGCACAGGAAACAGTTTCAAAGAAATAAATCTTAGGAACTAATTTCTTTTTCTCTTTGAATGAAAACCATGCTTTGTGAGAAACAGCAATTCAATTACATGCCCACTATTCCAGTTTTGCATAGAGTTGCTGGTAAAGTGTAATTTCAGTAACCTCGATGCCTATATTTTACTACATGATAAATTCTTTGAGTAGAAATTATTGTATGGAAAAATATGAAAAGCTTGTCATAAAATCATCTGCTTTAGAGTAAAATGTAATATATAATAAAGGTGTATTTAGTTATCAAAAATATCATTTTGCTATTTGTTTTCCTTTTATAAGTCAAAGAAGTAAATTGAACATGTGTTCTTACCCATTACTTTCTTTACTTTCCATGCTTTTCATCTTTACAATACAATTTAACAATCTCTTTTTTTAGATCTTTAATGCACAGTTAATTTTTGTGGGTGGTCTGAGAACACAGCCATAAGCCAGGAAATCTAGCTTAAAAGCCTCCTGATTTCCTAAAATCGTTTGCAAGTCCTTTAACCTCTCTAAATCTTACATTCTAATATATACTTAACAATAAGATAACAGTCCTCAAACACCTGTCCAGGGAGAATATATTTGGGGACTTAGTAGGGTTAGAATGATATAAACACCCTCATTTAAAAAAATCTCTATGTATATTTCTTTTCACCCCAAGAATCTAAATCCTCATCACCACCCATCAGAAATCCACAGGCAATGAAAGAGGCAGGTAGGAAAGGTAAAACACATTATGAATAGAATTAAATGTTACACAGCAACATGTTGGTTTTTAGAGGCTTCTGTAAACAGCAGAAATTGGTGTCTGGAGACTAAGAAATATTGGCCAGACACCTCATTTAAACAGAAATAATACAGGACTTGGAGTGAAGCAAAAAGTAGAATAGTAGGGAGTATAATAGTAGGGTATTTTTTTAGTTTTGTAGGGACACTTGGGATTCATGATGACTTCTGTGTAGGTTTTAATCTTCCATTTACTCAGCTTAACCCATTCGGGTTGAATTTAGACAAAAATAATCTTCTCAGGCAGCTGGCAGGACGTGATCCTGGGCTATATCCCAATGACTCCCCTTGACTAATGGGAGTAATATTGGAATATATTTTATCTATTTATTTATTTAGGAGTTGTTTCTCCCTGATGCCCTCGGCAATTTAACATCTTTGCATGAAATCATTGTTAAATTAATACTGATCTTTGTTGGTTGCAGAATCCTGTGTTAGACTTTTAGATAATAAAAAAGAAATAATTAAAACAACAACAACAAAAAAAAAAAACAGTTCTTATCTAGAGTCTCATAACCTAGCTATGCACTTGGTAGTTCAAGCCCTGTGGTATAATTATTATGAAAATTTGCATGGGTACTTAAGGTAAAAAACACAGTATTTGAGGCCTGCAAAAACTAATCAGCCTTCCAATTTTCTGTCCGATTATCTACTGGAAAGGAGCGGGCCTTGGGGAAGCATTTCCATTAACCTGAGATGAGACTGACATGTGCATTTAAACTTGCTTGAATGTGTTGATATCGCAGGTTACCAGCTGACGTCGGCCGAGTGCTATGATCTGCGGAGTAACCGTGTGGTTGCTGATCAATACTGTCACTACTACCCAGAGAACGTCAAACCCAAGCCCAAGCTTCAGGAGTGCAACCTGGATCCTTGTCCAGCCAGGTCAGTCAGATTTACTAGTTCATTTATCATAAACATAAATCAAGTTCCAAATAAGCTTTTTGAGTAAAAATTAAAACTTAAAAATAAAATAAAATTCAAACTAAATAAGTATTGCTGTCCACTGTCCATTCCTAATGGTGTTATTGATGCCCTAAGGTGCCATCTCAGTGTCTATATGTTCTCCATTTGTAAAGCAGCAAGTGAAGCACTCTTCAGAGTCATTTTCCCTTCTTATTTCTTTTCATTCTGGTTACTTGATTCTCTCCTTAACCAAGTCCAGGCCAATGAACTACTCCATGCTCTTAACAAATGTGGTGGCACAGTGTCTTCAGGATTCTTTCTATGTTACCTCTGTTACCTGAACAGTGACTTGATCAGAATAGAGCATTACTCATGGTCACAGCTAGCCCTTTCTAGCCTGAAAGTGTTCCCCATAGATAAATTAGAATAAGAACCAGTCTTAGAACTCTTCTGCGGCGTTCAACCAACTGCCATCTTTGTTAAAGAGAAAGTAGGACTTATTTCCAACAGCTACATTTTTAGAAAGGTCTTTTAAATTAGAGCTTTAGGAAAACACTTTCACAATCATTTTTTGCTGATGAATGAAACACCCCAGATGATGAGTTGGTCAGGAAGTGTAGGTCTAGAATCTTTTCATGGGTGTGACATTTGCCTTTGTCCTTGCAACACTTCCTGGTGATTCTCTTTAGTAACTTAGCTTACTCATCTTCAACTTATGAAAGAGAATATAAGAAAACTCTTGTCCTACAAATTAATCAGGAAGACCAAAAGATAAAGAATCCATTTCCAAAGTCCTTGGATTACTGAGGAATACCTCAATGTTATTTTTTAAAGCTATAGGTTACTAATTAAATATATACATAAAAAACATAGCTTTCAATAGTTAAAATAACTCATGAGTAATGAGGTCATTGGACTGTAGGCAATGCAATTTTAGTTTTGATTTTCTGCTTTTAACTATTAAAAAATTCATGTCTGTTTACTCTTTCTACCTTTTTTTCATGAATTTTAAATTCTACCTGTAATGTTAAAGTGCTATTATTAATTCATAGACCCCATATTACCTAATTCATAGATGTGAACTCACAATAACAAGTTTTCATTAAAGACACAGAAAGAATAGATATTTTATATTTTATAGCTGTAAAATTTAAATGAAGTTTAATTTATCTTCATATTACACCAGAAAAATCTGTATTAAAAATTGGATAAGATATAAAAACTGAATGAGGTGTTAAAATTTGACTTTGGTTGCTTTATTTTGGAAATATGAAGAGCTTGAAGTGTTTGTAGCCAGATAATTGGAGCCCACACAATTTAACCGTATTTTAAAAGTATTCTACTTATTGTACATCTTATACATGTGACAGAAAGACCAGTGGGGGTAAAGCATGGCTATCCCGGTTCAGACGGCTCACCTCAGTCGTAGAGAGACTTTGAAGGTCTTATGCACACTTCCATGAAAATGTGTGTGCATTTTTGGAGAAATGAGGGATTCATTTCCTAGAACTAGGAAGAAACTTCAATAAATATATGGCCTCACAGGGCAGTTTTGAAATAAAAGCCTTTTGTTAATAAATTTAAGAAAATGTTTACAGAAAATTTTTACTCACTTTTCTGATCTTTGATTCTTGCCCACTCTTCTATGTTGGAGTAACATATTTGATTTACTTCTTATTATGCAAAAGTCTTTCCTACATTGAAAGAAATTTGCCTGTGCAATTTATGCTTTTTTCTGTGTCTATTGTTTTTTAAATCTAATATAGCATAGCACATATATAAATGTTAGGACAGGTGGCTCATTTAAGAAAAAAGGAAAGTGGGAAAGGACAGAAGAGAAAATAAATTAGAGACAAATGTCAGGAAGATGCTTTTTATTGAAGAAGTAATTAGACAAAGTTTAAAAATTAAGACAATTGGTAGGAGAGGTTTAGGGGGGAAATGCTTTAGAAAATGTAGAAATGTCACTTTAAAGTTTAGCTACTTCAGGATTTCTGTAAAATTCATTGAATTCATTGCATACCAAGGATCAAAGCAACCTTTCTGAAGTTCAAGTGAGAATTAGAAAAGATGCTCTGAGAAAAGTAGATAGAAGGGATTCTATAAAAAAGTTCTACCCTCCCATCAGACATGACAGAATCAAACCCATGTCCGGAACTGACTTCTAACTAGATTTAACTTCCTAATAGTAAAATCAAGAATGACACAATGACATTAAGCCAAGATCTTTGTGTTCAAAATTAGAAACACCCAAAAAGGAAAACATAGAGGTTCTTAATATGATAAAATTATACATTTTTTAATTTCAAAAGAAATCTATTACATTTAGTCATTGAGATATTTGTTCACTCTTCCTGTATCAGCCTAGGATCTTTAGGCCTATTATATATTATTTAAAAGCAAAATCCCATTCAGGATAGCCAAGTAAATCCACTGTCAAAACAGGGAAGCACTATGGACAGCAAAAAGAGCACCAAAAAAAGTCTGTAACCTTAGGCTTAATTTACCTGTGCCTCAGTTTTCTCATCTACAAAAGAAGAGTGTGAAGCTTGTTCATTGCATTAAATTAGTGGTTTCAAACTGTGCTCACAGAGTTGCTTCACTGAGTTTCATTTTATATATATATTAAGTATTTTTAAGGCATTATTTGTAAAATTCTTTGTATAGACTTCATGATTAAATTCTTCGAGTATGCCTGTTTAATTGAAAAATAAGTATCCTGACATTGCAAAGTGAGGTGTAAAAACTGTTCTCATTTGCAACTACTTATCCATGATAAGAATTTTCTCAATGCTACGTTAATACTACATATCTAAACCCAGAACAAACCAGAAATGAACTGTTGTAACCATTAGGCATAATCCTTGATATCCATTTTTCCTGATTTCCAAAATAGCTTCACTGCTCTCATTAATTTGCTTTATAATAAGTAAATGTTATACAGTTAAAATAATGAATTAAAATTTTAGTAGTAAATATCATTGGTGTTGGTTTTATATTGTAGTTTATACACAATATAAAGCCTTTCCATGACCATTGCTTGCTGTTGTGTCTATAGCCCCTTCCCACTTCCCACTTAATGATTGTATGAGTCATTATTTTAGTTTTAAGAAGTTCACAACAGCTTCCTAAACATACAAACAATTTCTGGTAAATGTCTTAAATCGAGAGATCTGGGACAGGGACAGGCACAGGCAACCAGTGGCATCAAAGGGTCTCTGAAATATCTTACTCCTAACCATCTGTCCATTTTTAAAAATTTTTATTCTCTTTTTTTTCTCCCTCCCTTCTTCTTTCTTTGCTTTCCCCACCCCATTTTTTTTGTACTTCTTATTTTCTTCCCTTTTCCTTTAATTATGCTCCTCAATGACATCCACTGGCTTCCATGGTTGTGGATTAGATTAGTTCATCTAGTTGTTCTTGGGTCTAAAGAGATTGCTGGTATCAAATGTGTTCTTTTCAAAATTTTATGTTTTTATGGGTTTTTAATTCCTGATTCTAAATACTAATTTAGAAACATTGATAAAAGACTATAAATGAAAAAAATTGCTAATCCCCAATACACAGAGATAACCAGTGTTAATGCTGTTAATATATTTCTTTCCATATTGTCTTATAACAGATGAAATTGTGCTGTGTATACAATTGGAATTCAATGATTTAGCATTCTTGGTTTCCATTCCTCTAAAGCAAGCCTGAATTTTCTTGACATGTAGTAACTTGTCATTTTCTGAGGCAGGAATTTGAGTTACTTGCACTATAAAGACCAACAATTGAGCCTAGCTGGCTGCCCAGCAATTTCATCCCAGGAGGGTTTTGTCACTCTCTGCTGGTGTCATTTTTGCAGTAGTTTTTATGAAAGGATAAAATTCTTAGTTTCTTAACCAAAAGTGGTCTCAAAAAAGTTCAAAGTTAGTGCTTATGAAGTGAAGAGAAGGTAGCTAAAATTAAGAATTTTCTCATTGGTGACTCAGAGCTCAGCCCACCATAGGCTCCATTCTGAGTATACTATACATTCTGGTGGTAGTCCCAATTTGAGCATTCCCAAGTCCAGAGACATACTCCTCCTGTATGCCAGGGTCAACTGCATGTTTAACTTGTTTTCTGTTTCTTTCACTTAGCATTATATTATGAGCCATTTCCCATGTAGCTAAGATATTTGGGGTCTAATCAAATGTAAAATCCCCTCTTGTGCCAGCCATGCCATAATGATAGCTCTTACACCAGGGAAAATTTGGAATAAAGTGCCTGTTGGTTCATGTAGTGGTTTGTGTGATCTTTGTCCCTTGGATGACAGGGTCAAGTCCATCACATAGACAAAAACCCTCAAAATATATGCCTATGTTTCCACAATAACTAAAAAGGCATAGTTTTAGTTCAGCTAATAAGCACCTTATGTTTTCAGAGGAGATATAGGTAGGAAATATGCCACACTAAAAAATGGTAGGTCAGTCAGAATTTATAGTCTCAACCTTACCTATCTGTATCAGTCTGCCAAAAGGGGTGCTGATACAAAGTATCAGAACTCTGTTGGCTTTTATAAAGGGTATTTATTTGGGGCAGACGCGTATAGTTACAAGGCCCTAAAGAGTCTGTCCAACTCAAGGTACCATAAGAGGTACTTTCTCACCCAAAGTCTGTTGCCACATAGTGATGCAAGATGACTACCGATATTTGCTAGGGTTCAGCCTTCCTCTTTCCTCCGAGGCTCTGTGGGCCAGCTTCTCCTGATCTCAGCTGTAGGCTGGCATAAGCCTGGTCTCTCTCTCCCCAGGGCTTGTTTCTTTTCAAGCTCTGCTGCCTCGTCTCTTCACAAGGTCAGCTGTAGACTATTAGGCTCATCTCTCTCCCGGGGGCCTCTGCTCTGTCTAATGAGCTGTCTCTTTTCCTCTGTGTTCTTCTCCTCCTGTGTATCTACTTCCCTGTCTTTGATTGAGCATCGTTTATATCGCCCACAGGATGGGGGGCGGGAACTCAAATCAAGTCGCCCTAATGATGTGGTCAAATAAAAGCCCTAATCTTGATTTAATAAAGTAAAAGTGAAACCTCTGAATCTAATACAATCTAATACATCCAGAGGAACAGACCAGTTTACAAACACAATCCAATATCTATTTGGGGAATTCATAAACAATACCAAACTGCCACAGTATCTTAGTCTATGAGACTTGTAAGCTAGTTAAGACCACCTGGGGGAAATTGTGCAAAACACTGTGAGAAGATCAGAGAACCACCTTTATAGATACATATATTTTTTTTGGCACAGACCTCTAGTTTTCCCTCCAAGGCAGTAATGAAGGGGCCTAAAATTGGCAAGAGTGGGACAAGTGAAAAAAGCTCTCACTCATCACACTATCATGGTCACAATCATTAGCAAACAAATCTGTTTGTAGTTGAAACTGCATCCAGAGCCCTTCTTTCCTCAAGGAATTCAGAGCAGCAGTCCTCAGCAAATGCACAAACTTGTATGCCCCACGCAGCAGTTCCTGGTGAGTTCAAGTAAACTTTTTTTGCCCAGCTCTACTGGGCAAAATTGCATAAAATATCCCTTGCCCCGGACCAAATTGTGAACAGAGCCTCACAATTGAATCCGAATGCAATTTTAAAGACATAATCTTTGCATCATGAGAGGCGGGGTATGTAGTGGGCTTGTAGAAACCTGGATTCTTACCCTAGCTTGGTGACCAACTAATCAAACGGTGATAGGCCTGGTGATTAGGGGCAAAAGCTTTGAGTAAACCTGCCCGGATTGAGATCCAGGCTCTGCCACTTACTGCTTGAGTGGCCTTTGGCAAATTACTAATTCTCACTAAGCCTCAGTTTTTCCATCTTGTGGAGTGAGGATAATAACAGTACTTAGCTCATAGTGTTTTCAGGAGGGGAAAATGGCGTCATACATTTAAAGAGCTTAGCAGAGGGCGTAAAGCATGATCAGCACTTAATAAATGTTAGTTGCTGTAGCTATTTAGATTATGGTCATGATAATGTTGATATCACCTCAGTTAAAACTCCTAAACTCTCCAGGATTCAGCTTTCTCATCATGAAAGGAAAAGATAGAACTCTAGAATTCTATATGG